>WEDG01007899.1:0-98916 GCA_017591395.1 Schistocephalus solidus
ACGTTACGTATTGTTTGACTCATATATATTCCTCCCCTCAAATATACCGATACTGATAATACTGAATACCGATTGGTGGACTATGCAGTCGGCTAGGTCGCATCTCGATGATGATATCATGACCTCTACTGTCCCCCTCTTCGTTTTATCCTGGTGTCCACGAGAGTTCGTCCTCTCACCTCCACTGTAGTTAGCAAACGGTAACTTGACTGCTATATTATTCTCACACGACAAGTGAGCGTTCCCCGCTACGTTATAAACATCACAGTATCCTTATTACATCTAGCTATTAATTTCCAGTGAAGCAGTTTTTCTCCTAATTTTTAAATTGGCGGCTCTCTCGCCGAACTTCAACTCCGATTTTACCGTAAGAGTTTTGTTTACCGTTTTTCTAGTTCACCGTTTTTGTTAAAGATTGTTGACTATTGTTTTAAAATGGCAAATCGTTCTGAATCGGACATGCCTTACCATATTGTTCATTTCACTGTTAATATGTATGCTCACATAGTGCAGCAATTATCCACTTTGTATTTATTTATACCGCAATACTAAGTTTGATATGACGGGGCTCTCTGGGCCTTTAACATACAATTTATTTATTTATTTATCTTCGTGACTTACCTTTCGAATGCCGCCTCGCTAAATATTCCAGGTGAGCCCAATTTGCTCATGTCATCCAGGTCAGTCGATAAGTCACAGGCATCTGTGATGAATACCTTTATTCATTTTAATGCCGGTTTTATTCTTCTGATCCATTAGCCCGATGGATATGTACAGGGCATGTTGGCGCTCTTCGCTATTTTTGTATAACTAACGATTATTTTGTGCCAATTTTTCATGGACCGCCATTGATTCTAATTTTAATCTTTTGTATGGTCCGATCCTTTAGGCCGGTAGATTTTCAATTTTGGGAATGTAGGACATAATTATTCCTCATCTATTTGCATTTTGGTACACCTTTTATTTCAACTCGACTCAGATGTTTATTTTAGGCATCGTTCGTTTCGCTTCGCTTTATATTGTGCCCAGCGCCCCTTACCGTTTCTTTGCGATATTTAAAGTTCAGACTTGCAGAACTCTTTTGTTTCGTTTTCCACCAGTTCAATTTTTGTTAGGTTTGATGAGTTCTCGTTTTTATTTCCAAGAGGATATCGAGGTCTCCCTTTGTCAGATCAAAACCACTGGTAGTGAATTCGGCATCCATGACAGTGGGCCAGTACTTCAATTTTACCTAATTGTTGATTTCAGCAGCGCACTGCTTCCTCTTTTACTTATTGCTACTCAAAGCGACCTGTGTATTTCTGGTAATATTTCGTCACAGGAAATCGGAAAAGCTTTAACAAAAGTGGGATATCATTATTTTCAGATTAAGCCACCTTAAGTCAACACGTATCACTTTATTGAGGGAATAAGGCTGTCCTTAAGCTTCCTATTCAGTTCAAAAATTTTAATAGACAACGCTTACAGCAATAAATCTGACAACAGAATTGAAGGTCAGGGCGCAAAGATGCTCTTTCTGACACAATCTTCATTGTATGTATAATATTTTTCTCAGCAAATGAGTATCAAGTTTGCATTTAAATGTGTCAACAGATTCTAAACGGACCACCTCGTCTGGGAGACCGTTCCATGCTCCCATGACCCTCTGAGAAAAGGTGATCTGACGGACGTCCGTGTGGACCAAATTCCTCTGCAGTTTAAAGGGATGACCCTGCAGATGTTCCGTTCCAACCAATTCGAAGAATTTAGCAAATTCTATGGCACACTCGTGGCCTCTGACAATCCTGTAGGTTTGAATTAGGTCATCACGTAGTTGCCTGTGATTGAGAGGAAACAAATGAAGTACAACTAGTTTGGATTTGGTAAACAGATGACTAAGATTCTTGACCATCTTCGTAGCCATCGCCTTCACTCGTTCCAGCTGGATAATCGTTCTTAAACCATGGAAGCATTACCTGGATGGCATATTCCAAGTGAGATCGAACAAATGCCCTTTAGGTTCTTCAGAAGAATTCCTTTTAAATCTGCACAAATCCACTTCTGAGCACAAATAAGACCTGCATCTTGCGTTAAGCTGCCTTTAAACACAGTGAAGATGGTTTTATTGAGGAGTTTATTAGAACACCGAGGTCCTTCTATTCCTTGTCAATTGAAATATGCTGCACATAGAGAATGTAATGGTAGGAGTCATCTCCTCACTGGTCCTTCTGGTACTCAGTCTTAGGACCACACACTTCCCAACGTTATAATTTAAGAGCCGACGAACAGATCAGTTGCTAAGACGGTTGAGATCCTCCTGAAGTGTGTGCCTATCGGAATGAGATCTGATGACCCTCCACAATTTAACATCCTGGTCGTCGACACAGTCGTTGATATACACGAATAAGAGTAACGGCCCTAAGACGGAGCCTTGGGGGCACTACTTATAACCAGAGTAGGTGTTGATTTCGAGGTATCGACGCACACAGTTTGCAATCTTTCTGTAAGAAAGTGCGCGATCCACGTCAACAACATTCCTCTTATACCAATTTCAGATAATTTGTAGATGAGAAGTTTGTGTGGAACACTGTCAAACGCCTTCTTAAATCATGTTAGATAATGTCAACCCTACCATCTTCGTCCAATGCGTGACTCCACTGCTCTGTGGAGAGTAATAAACTAGAATGACAGGAAAGATTATGTCTGAAGTCATGCTGGAGCCCTGAGAAAAATCGTTTTTCCTCAAAGAACTTCATGGTTGCCTTCTTTATTATTGGTTCCATAATTTTTCAGCAAATGTAGGTTAGGCTGACAGGCCGATAATTGTTGACCTAAGATCGAGCACCACTCTTGTATATGGGGTAGACATTTGCTGATTTCCATCAGATGGCACTCTACCTGATTCAAATGACGAAGTAAATATATATGTGCAAGTGATTTGGAGAGTTCGCGGGGTCATTATTTCAAGAACTTTGCCCATAAATCATCCGGACCAGATAACTTCGCTTCTTTCAGATTTCGCCGTTCTCGCACCATGAGATGTTCCAGGAAGAGTATATATTCAAGCATTCTACCGGCATCCATAACAGCACTGTTGACGTGGTCAAGCTGAAGTTCCGGTTTTCTAGTGAATACCGAGACAAAGAACCGACCCAAGTGATCGGCTTTCTCGCAATTTTCAACGACTTCTCCACCATTGCCATCCATAATTTCTGCGACTTTGTCCTTAATTATTTAATTGACTATTGATATAATGGAATTAATATTTTTGGTTTATATTCAGCCTGTTGCATACTCCTTGGTTCATAGTTCTTCCCTTGCCTGACGAATCATTTTTGTTGAAAGCATTTGTGTGATGACGAAATTTCTGAGAGATTCTGCTGACGCTGTTTTGCTGAATACTTTTTATTTTTTTCTTCTTTAACTGCCTGTTAAGTTCTCTTGTTATCCAGGCGTGGTGTCTACACTCTCTTGCACCTTCCTTGGACAATAGCATTCAATCTTATCGAATGAAATTGTCTTAAATGATCGCCAGTCCTCCTGTGGATTCCTTTTGAGCAAACAATACCATTTCACGGACATCAGTTCTTTCCTCCTCGCGTTAAAATCAGCCTTCCATATATTTTCGCTTGCATTCCGTTCCATTCTGGCGCTGAGAACAAAGTGAGCAATCCCACATCAGCGTACTATGGTCACTCTTACCGAGGGGTGCAATAGAATACACTTCATCAATGCTAGAGAAGTCCTTCGTAAATTCTAGGTCCAGGCAATTGGCTCTCTGGCTCTCTCTAAATCTCGTTGGTATGTTAACCTTCTGTAACAGAGGTTGGTTGATGGTGAGATCCATTAACATGCTACCGAAGGACGTCGGCGGACTGTCAACTGTCAGATTTACCCAGTCTATTGTAGGTGCATTGAAATCTCCAGCAATAAGCACCTCCTGGTGACTTGCTACTTCCTTGAGCAAATGGAGGAGGGACTCATCAGCTGCACCTGCAATATAAAGTGGTCTGGAGATCGTCAAGAATTGTAGATTTTGTGAACAATTCTTTTTAATCTTTATCCAGAGAAATTCATATTCAAGGAAGATGGCGTGCGCTCGTTCATCTGCCGACATTCCTCCCCGAAACTCCACCTCCCTGTCTATTTTCTCGGTCACTTCGAACGAGTTGTTATCCATCTATCGAAACCTCGCTATCTACGATTTTGTCCTCGAGCCACGTTTCCGTTATGGCAAAAAAATCGGGTGTTCGGTCTTAGACCATTGCTTTGCGTTCGTCTACTTTCGATAGAGACTCTGATCATTGGCATACAAACATCTCAATTTAGACTTGGTAACTCCTTTATATAGACTTCTGTGCATTTCAGTCGAGTAAATGCTAGAGTCTGTCATTGCTTTCCGAGATAAACTGATATCAATCCCGCATACGCTGAGTTCTGATAAGTGGTCGTCATCCGAGTTCTGGAGCGCGTTCCTTTCATTATTCGAGCTTTGTAAAGTTAAGTACGTCGTATTTAGTGTCCTCCATCTCGCTGAGGACCCGCCTTGATTATGTACGGGGGCTGCCACAAGAAAGAACTCTTCATAAATTTTATTTACCCGTCCATTTTTTGGAGCCATTTTTCCCTCTGTTCGGTTCTCCTCCTCAGTTATGTTCTAAGCATCCTCATTTTGTGCCTTTCCGTGGGTTCGTAATCCTGCTGAAAAAAACACATCCCTTTGTGAGCTACGGAGAGCCATTCTCCAATCTAAGAGGCATAAAGCCTGAACATCATTTTCAAGAATTATTTTATGATGCCTTAGTGATGATAGTTCACGTAAAACATCCGCTTTCCCTAAAAGGAATGCTTTGCGCACGGTAACACATTCGCCATCTTGAACAATCGAATATGAGTATTCTCGGAAAAGACTGAGATCATGTTCTACCCTTTCCTTTGTAATCAGAGAAGTCGACTCCGGAGCCCCTTAATAACGAGATTGCGTTTTCATTCGAAACGTTTGTTTGGTGACTTTGAGTTCTGATTTGTTGATAGAGCATCAGTATCAGGAAGAATTCTACTCTGGTCAATGATGTTATTTGCGTCAGTACGAGCAACGATTCCTTTAATTTCATGGTGAACCCCTTTTGGGAACTTTGCCAATTTGTTCTGCACTTGCTCCTGTATTACCAACAGAGGATTCCGCTTAAGCATCCATCGGTGAAAAACGAGCTTATTTCGGAGTTCGAACCCATTTATTGTGAAAGCATCGTGGCCCATTTCGACTTCAAATTCTTCGTCTTCGGTCCTTCAAATTCGACAAGCTTTTCAACTTCGCCTTTTTTGTATCATTCAGCAACGATGCTGCATATGTTTGTGTATCCAGAACAGTACTGCTTCGGTCTCAGCTGGATGACAGAAGTAAGAAGCATGAGCTGGTTTGATCTTTCTTTCGAAGGAAGGAAATGTTTACTGATTAACTGATCTCTGTAGACGCAATGTCTTTAAGCTCTTCACTAGGTATTCTTGAGGAAGTGATATTTGCATACTTAATTTCTTTGATTGGAATTCTCGTTGTTACGGGTGTTTTTGCCGGGTGAACAATGAACCTTCTCTTTAGGATCAGCCATTTCTTGTTTCAAGTTACTTTTATCTTTCTCCACCAATAGGAATTTCTGCAAGAGATTATAAAACACCCCATGCACTTTTCGTCCTCGTAGGTGACATTAATAAGTGTTATCAGGCTTCGTGTCCGCTTGGCAGGAGGAGAAGTAGTAACAGTATATCTGTGTTTGCCATCGTTTTCTGTTTGTATACAATTTTGATTACCAGCTTGTCGTGAGTGTGTGGGGTATTGGTTAGGTGCATCGCCACATGAATCTGCGACCTGGATTCGATACCCGCCCGCACCGCAAATTTTTGACTCCACAAAGATGAATCCTGAGCGTTTGTGTTTTCCATGCCTCTAAGGATTGTATTTGAATGCATTTAATTTAAAAATCTTCTCGAATAAATAGACTAGTGTGCAATAATATTCAGCAGTAAGACTTCTAACAAGCATGCAGCGACTCAGCCTTTGTTGTGACTTCTCCTTCCCCGATTGAAATCAGATAAAAGCAACACACCGCTGGCGTGAATTTTGGAAGCAGGTGAACGTTGAAAGCTTGCATTTCTCGTATGGATAACGCCTGGGAAGTGGAATAATCCGCAGTGAAGGAATATTTGGATAGCTGCAGAATCGCTAATTCCAAGTAAATATCTCCGAAATTTAGAGACTGGACAATCCACTCAAGAGTTAATCCAAACCAACGTGTCTTCTACGCTGAGGTAGAGACTAAAACTTCGTAAACTCAAAGGAGCTGAAATTCAAAAGAAATTTAAAACGGCATGGTCTAAGTTGCGGTGGTGTATTGATTAGGTGGTACTTTTTTCTTAAGTGATTTCTGTTGGGAACGGTTTTGAGCCTAGTTAGTTAGTTTGATGGTCGTGAGATCCCATTTTAGTTGGAAAACTATAATGTTTCAGATAACGGCGATGCCATGGAGGCTGAGAAGCCATGGTGGTACTGTAAAGACTTTTACATTTCAGTATAATAATAATGATAATTTGTATATTTAAGGCACAGAGAGCCCCGTCATTTCAAACTTAGTATCACGGTATAAAAGAAATACAAAGTGGATAATTGCTGCACTATGTGAGCATCTCTATGAACAGCATAAATGAATAGTATGATAGGCATATCCGATTCAGAATGATTTGCCATTTTTAAAACAATATTCAACAATCTTTGACATATACGGTGAACTAGAAAAGAAGCAGTAAAAAACTATTACAGTTAAATTGGAGGCGGAGTTCGGCAAGCTGTCAATTTAAAATAAATTAAGGAGAAAAAACTGCTTCGCTTAAAAATTAATAGCTAGATGCAATGGGATAGTATTGTGATGTTGCTCACAACGTATGAGGGTTCGGAACGCTCCTTGTCGTGTGAGAGATAATAAAGCAGTTAGAGCTACTGTTTGTAACCACCAGTGGAGGTGAGAGAGGAGGATTTTATCGTGGACACCAGGGTCAAAACGAAGAGGGGACAGTAGAGGTCATGAGATCCTCATCGAGATGCGACCTTGCTGACTGCATAGTCAACCACCAAAGAGGCTAAACCATCAGAACCCGCCTTGATCATCAACTGAACTCAAAATTTGAAGATAAGTGTATTCTCGAATTTTAAACTGATTTCTTCGTTTCCTGTAGAAAATATTAGCTTAATTATTGTTATTAATTAGGTTAATTATCGTATTTCTACCTCATTATCAGCTGCACACACCTGCAGTTATTGCAATTGATAAAAGGGAGAAATGAACATTTTTCAACTTTTTCACCCTACAGAGCCTTATTAAAGTTCTCGCAGCCTTACGTCAAAAGGACGGAATCTAAAGGTTAATTCTAGAAATAAATTTGAAATTTTGTAAGTTTACCTTATTTCCAGCGAAGAATAATTTGCAGTAATTGGTATACCAGTTGATATAATTTTTCATCCTGCATAGGCTCTCCGCTAATTCTATTTTCAGTTTAAACTCGTAACCTAGCAGATATTTGCTTGCAGTGCCTTGCTTAATAAACATTTTTCAAATATTACATCTTTTATTCCGCAAAACATCACTTGTGACAATTTTCCTTTCGTATTATCAATTTGAAAAATACTTATATTTTAAAATCGATATGAAACCCCAGTCAGTGCTTAGACGCAAACATCATCTTCGCGTAAAAGTTCCACTCCAGCAACCCACCGTAAGCATGAAGAAATTAGACCTTGAGGCCCTGGAAAACGTTAGTACCTTTTTTTCTAAATATGGTTCTCTCTTCACGATCCTTGGTACCATTTTTGAGGGAAAGTTGTCTTCACACACTTCTCAACAAAGCGGGAAACTAGAGCCTTTTATAAACATGGTCAGTACCGAGTCAATTGACCGACATAAGAGAAGGTTCCATTTTTTAAAAAAAATCGTCCCCAAGAGTAAAATCCCCTGGACGTTGCCTTTCATTTCCTTTACTCATGCGGCTTTAACTTTAAAGTCGCTGAAGCTAAAAGGTTGTCTTCCCGTTGCAAAACCCGCCAATTCTGGTCAAACGTTTTTCAGCAATTGAAGTTGACCTTATTTTCTCTAAGCATGAGCACTCAGCTCAAGATTTTTTAAAAAAACAAGTTGTTTATCTGTAGGGATAAAACTCCAATGGAACTTCGGGTTTCACCCTCATTAGCAAAAACGAAGCCTTGGTCTACACCTTCAATATTAAAAGTTATCTCAGAGGTTTGTCCTCTAGCTAATGCAAGCGCACGGCCGTCCGGATCGACAGGAATTTTGATTCAAACTCAAATATTCACCCATTTACTTTTTTCCTGGTTTGAGTGAAATTGTGTCAACGCCACTTCTTTCTCATCCCAAGCAAACCACGCCTTCTATAGCTGCCAAATCTCCTTAAACCTAAGAAAACTCCTTGTAAATCTGAATCATTGGCTAATCCAGGCATTAAAATCAGTAATGTCATTACCGATGGGAAACCTGCTAACCCCTTAGCATCTTCAACAGTTGCGAACGCTAACGTTAGCATCTTTTCCAACCCAAAAAGTGTCCGAAATCCCCAAAAAATTAACGCTTCTAATTATGTTACCAGTTTTTCGAAATCATTTATTCCTTTTTCAAATGCACTTTTTCTGCCAATTTATTCTAACTTCCCTCAAAATCTCAATTCTTTGTCACACCCTATCTTTCAAACGCCACAATATAGCATTCCCTTCCAAGATTTTTCATCTAAATATGCCATTGTACAATCATCTCAGTTCTTTTAACAGTAACATTTCAACAAATTGTAGACCAAAGCAATTTTTTCCCACCTTTCGTTTCTTCTTTCCAGTTTTCGTCTCCACCGCCAAATTATCCTTTTTTATAAATACTGATGAGCGTACCTGCAGCTCAGGAATACGCTCAGCGTAGTTTCACTCCATGCGGGATCAGTTGTAAAGAAGATGGCTGAGCTTAGAACAGTAGCCTTTGAGCTTGATCCAGATGTGCTGTGCATCACTGAATCCTGGGCGCACGCTCTTATTTCTGACTCGACGCTTGCTATAGATAATTTCAATTTTTACCGACAAGACCACGCTGAAAAACGTGGCGGTGGTTGCCTCCTGTATATTTAGTCATCCTTTGTACATTTCCCTTTTCAGCTGAGCATTTCGTCCTTTTCTGGAAATGTATGCTTTGCTTCAGTCATCCTCCCGCACAATAAAAAAGTGGTAATTGGCTGTGTCTATAATCCCCCGTGTTATTCTGGCAATGAGAGCGAGCTCTGTGAACTATTTGAAAAAGTTTGCAGACAATCAATTTGATTTCAAAATAATCGTAGGCGATTTTAATCTGCCAGACATTGACTGGCCGGCAAATTCCTCTCCGCCTTAACATCAGAAATTAGTCGATACTATTTACTTTTCAAGCATGTCCAAACTGGTCAGATCAGTTACTAGAAATGACAACATTTAAGATTTAATTTTTACAAATGACGTCCACCCTCTCTTTATGAATTTCCATTGTGATCTATTCACAAGTGATCACGCAATAATCACTGTTGTTTTCCAGTCCCCCTTCTTACGAAACCTGAGGTTAAATGCAATAACATCAACTTTGCTAACACAAACCATGAAATAATAAATAAGTTTGTAAGCACTCTAGATTGGCATAGCATATTCTCAATCAACGATCCAAACTTTTTCCATGAGCTATTGCAGAGCCTCACAGAAAAAATCCAGGCTTTTATCTCGTTTAAGATTTTTAATTCAAATACAACTTCTTCTATTGTTCCGCATTTTCTCCAGAACAGACTTAAAAAATAACGAAAGCAACTTAAAGATTCATCTAAAATCTCTTTGTCAGTTCATTTAAGGATTGCACAAATATTTGAATTAGCATCGAAAATAAGGCTCGCGAGAGATAAGCGTAGGGAGTCTCGGGCACTAAGTGATGCCCATTCATCCAAATCTGTTGCTCAAATATTCCATGTTCGGTCGTCGGCTAAGCGTCTGAATGTAACTTTGCCCTTACTCGACTGTAACAAAATATTTGTTACAGACGATTGGGCAAAGCAGAATTGTTAAATTCGTTTTTTTGCCAACCACTTTACCACTGAAACTAGCCCCACTCCCACAATTCCTCTGCTCTCAAATTCACTTCAACCAAACATTAATTTCTCGCATTCAGGTATTCAAAAAGAAAAAGCTCACCTAAAAATTCACATTCGGTTGGAACTGATAACATTCCAAACTCACTTATTAAACAGTTAAGGGATTTTTCACCTTTACTAAGCAAGTTATTCTCAGTATTTCTCGAAAATGGTTTCTTCCCCGATTATTGGAAAACTTCTAGTATAATACCAGTTTTAAAATCTGGTTCCCGCTTGGACATTCATACCTATCTCGGTGTTCATAAAACGCCCTCTCTTGCTTAACTTTTCGAAAAAATAATTACAAAATAAATCCCGGATTTTTGCATAAGCAATCAAATTATCAACTTTTCCAAGCACGGCTTCTTACCGGAACGCTCTTGTGAAACCTCTCACATGTCTTTTCTAAATCTACTAACCTTTCTTCGTAATGATCATCTATCTGAAGTAGTTTTCTATTTTGATCTTAGTAAGGCAGTCGATAAAGTGCCTCATAGACGACTTCTAGCTAAACTAGAAGCTATAGGATTTCGTAGTCCCCTTTACTGACTTAATTAGATCATACCTAAATGATCGAAAACAAAAAGGTTTTAGTAGGGTCCTCATACTCAAATGCTACCCCGATTGTTAGTGGTGCCCTTCAAAGGTACCGTATTAGGTCCTTTGTTGTTCTTACTGTATATAAATGATATTTCATCGATAGTTAAACATTCTAAATCTTTTATTTATGCTGATGACCTCAAATGCGTGTATTCCTTCTCTAACTCTACGACCGAACGGTGCCTAGAAAACAATTCACTCAGACTTAGACGCTACTTTCGGCCTGGAGCTCCACATGGCTAATGGAGTTCTCACCTACTAAGTGTCGCTACATGAGTTTTGGGCCTGTAAGGCTACCGCAACCTCTTATTTTTGAAGGTTGCCCTATGATTGAATGTTCCTCCATCAAGGACTTGGGCTTAAGCTACACCAATAAATTAGATCTTTCGCCTCATGCCGATAGAATTACGGCCAAAGCTGCTCAGATTTGCGGCTTTATTTCTTATAATTTCTACCTTCCTGAAATTAAATTAAGACTTTATGATATGTTTGTACTTCCCATTCTTGAAGTTAACTGTCCTTTCTTCGGTTTAATGAACGAATCTAGCCATTCAACAATTGTAAAATTTCCAAAGAAATTTCACAAAAAACTCCTATTTCCGACTCTTTCAACTACTTTCTACTCTAACAAGACGCCAGCTAACGAAGCTAAAATTTCTTTGGGTCAGGAGACTTGAAGCAGGTTTTTGTCTCCTTTTTTGACTAAATAATAGCTCAACTCTCCCCAAACTTACTGTCATTAGCCCCATTAGTCTTCCTTATAACCTAAGAAATTCTGCACTAATTATACCTCCCCTGCATCCTCCACGTGTAAACGCTCTCTCTTCTTTGCTTCTAGGTATAGTGTTCTTTGGAATAACTTGCCAATTGAAATTAGGTCGTTAACAAGTCTATCTGCATTCAAGCGAAGACTGCACATTTATCTTAACACTGATTCTATTAACCTTTATTTTCCTCATCTTTTCCCAGTAGCTTTTCCCATGACTCGGAGAAAGGACCATCGGAAATTTAAATGACCCTCTTGAAACTATATTTTCGCTACCTCGAGTCGCCCATGAACTATGATGTCTCCTTATATTACCAGTCATCCAAACGATGACGTCATTCGGACGTACACATTCGGTGGTCCACAGTCTAAAATGCTACCGTTTGTTTGGATACTAACCATGATCAGAATTCAATTCTGGATCTTAAGATGCTGAGGACTTAAGTTCATTGACGCATTTTTGTGATATTTTGTTTCATCCGCCTAAGTGATCAAGAACGAATCATCTCGATGTTTCATTATCTCATTCTGAAATGCTACTGCAGTATTACCCTAGTCTACCACCTGACCATTTTTTCCTAAGCCTATTGAACTTTGCCTCCATTTTTAAGGTAGAAGTTTTCTTTCACTGCCTATTTTTTCTAGTTTACCATTAATTTCAAAACATCGCTAACTGTTGACTTAGCAGTACAAGTTATGTCTATATTATTAATTATTTGTACATTTTATCTGCACACATTGTCATAATTTTATTTCGTGTTTAATGTTTTCTTAGACAGTGCCTTGCCGGTGCTAACCAAATATAAATATAAATTCAAAAAAATGAACCTGGAGACCATCGTCGAGGTTGCAAAATCGGAGGAAAGTATCAATGTTGTCAAGAGTTGGCGATGCAGTGGAGGTGAGAGAGGAGGAACTCATCGTGGACAGCAGGTTCGAAACAAAGTGGGGACAAAGAGGTCACGAAATCATCATCGGGATGCGACCTTGCTGACTGCATAGTCCACCACCAAAGCGGTGAAACCCTCATAACCCACCTTGATTAGCAATTGAACCTGGAGACCATCGTCAGGGTTGCAAAATCGGAGGAAAGTATCAAGGTTGTCGAGAGTTGGTGATGCTGGTTTAAAAGGAGTAGAATGTTTTGAAAGTGAGGATTTGGGTTTTACCTAATTCGTTGATCTTTATAAATATGGCTTTTTTGTTGCGACGGCGTGCGTCATAATGCTTTTGAGATAGGAGAACTGCACTCGCGTCCTTCTAGAGTCTGTTGGACTTGATTCGGATGTGTTGGAGTTTTGATAGTTTGAGTGATGGGCATTTTGTGTTAGTGGTTGCCCGTTTTGTTGTGTCGCAGTAGTCATTATTGGTCTCACTGTAGTCAGTGTACTTTTATCTAGCAGGTTTTATTGACTGGGTCCAGCGTCTCTGTTTTCATACTCTTCTTAGGTGCTGTTATAGTCTTGGAGGTTCAATTTTGGCTGTTGATGACCTACTGCTTTTGCAGTTGTGCGTTGTTTGCCGTGGGTGTCGGAGGCAGAAGAACACGTTGCAGGTTCGTCTAGAGGAATGCTGTGTTGATCATTTCTTGTCTGTTCTATGGTTTTATTCTGGAGTTGTCTTCGCTGCATTGGTGTTAAGTCTGGACCTAGGAAGGTTAAGAGGGTTTTGAAACTGTTGTTTAAATGCAGGATTATTTAGTATCATTTCAGCCTTGGTTTGGGTAAAAAATGTTATTAATACTGATCTATTGTGACATTTTAAGTGAAGTCTTTTGAAAGAAGCTATTTGAATGGGTGGCTTTGGGTTTAAAGCTTGTGGGAAATCGCGGATAATTATATTAAGTCTACGTTTTGATCTATCGGCAAACTTTGGAGGAAACCAAATGTACGGTAGACTCTATTTGCGGAAAGCTGGTGAGGTAAATTGTAAAGGAATTTGCATCTAACAAAGAATCGAGGATTGTAAATAGAAATTTGTGTTTCTCTGCAAACTGCTGTATACGTGAGCTGGCAGGATTGCCTCTTTTGGGCGTTTTGGTTGTAATGGTATGCTAGATAATTTTTTTGTATATGAACACTAACTGGGAGACTAATCGGGTTGCCCTTTGAGCTTGAATTGACTGACATGGATGTCATAGAATTTGTATGATCTGCTTGGTCGACATCTTCCTTTACAGGTGGTTCATTTTGGAGCGTCGTTGTTACAATTATATAACTATCTTATATGATGAGGTGATAAAAATAATTTAAAAATTGTATATTTAAGGCCCAGAGGGCCCCATTATTACAAACATAGTATCGTGGTAAAAATAAATATAAAGTGGATACTTGTTGCACTATGTGAGCAGCCGTATGAACAGAAGAACGATTTGCCATTTTTAAAACAACAGTCAAAAATCGTTGACATATATGGTGAATTAGAAAAGAAGCAGTAAAAAACACCTACGGTTAAATCGGAGGGAGAACAAACATGCGGTACAGGTTTGACTTTATTTCCGAAAGGAAGAAATTGTGTGATATCAAACCACATTTCTGTGCTGCTTTTGCAGAAATTCGGTCAGCATGAGGCAATCATGCTAGTTATTCGTGTAACTTAGACCTAAATTTCTTATGGTTGATCGTTCTTAAGTGTAATTTTTTTGAAATACTAGGGGTCCAGGAATCTCGATGGGGCCAAATCACATGAAACTAGTCTTGGATGGAGAAAATTCAATCTGCCAACTAGAGCTCCAACGTGAGAGCATAAGTAGATCAGTGTTGATTTTATCAACGCAACTATTGGCAGTGTCCTTAGAAAATGAATAAATGCACTTGAGATCGTCAGCGTAAACGAAATTTTTGGAATTTGTGAGTTAAGATGAAATTTATTTTGTGTACAGAATGAAGAGAAGGGGATCTAGAACTGTGCCTTGAAAAGCGCCACTGGTGATTGGCTGAGGCGTCGAATAGCTGTTTACTACTAAGACCTTCTGGCTGTGGTTAGACGAATAGAAACCAATGAAGTCAGGGAGAGGAGGCCGGATGCAAAGGGCCTGCAGTTTCACCTGGAGACTTCTGTGCGGTACCTTGTCAAAGGCTTTGCTTAGGTCAAAGTAGATCACAACCACTGACTAATGCTCATTGCGAAAGGAATTGACAAGGTTAAGAAAAGCTAAGTGACACACTTCGCATGATCCCTCAGGTAGAAACTCATATTGCGAGTCACTTAAGAGCTTTTTTCTAGACAAAAGTCGAGAATTTGATTGAGAATATTTTTTCAAGAAGTTTTGCTAGAATCGGAGTTTCTTGAACGCCTCGATAATTATTTACGTCCAAACGAGATCCCGACTTAAAGACAGGAAGAATAATAGATGTCTTCCACGACTCACGAAATAATCCGTATAAAAGATAAACTGAGAATAGATGGCTTAGCACTCGGGGAAAGCTCGGTACTCTCTTAATGTCATGGTCAAGGCACGCAGCTTGATTTCGAAAGCTAAGTAAAATCTCGAATTTTGAACGGATCGCTTTGTTTCTTGCTGACGTTATTGGCTAAATTTTTGATAAATGCTTTGCATTTATAACCCTTGCTAACAATAAGTTACTTGCAGTAAGCACTTTTCTTGTCAACACATCAACCAGTTTGAAATCAATAGCAGCATAAATTTTTTTTACTCGGCGTATCCTGCGTAGATTGCATTTATATTTTTAGCCGAAGAATGAAACCAACAACCACAATTTATCGTAAAATACCTGCTTCTTGCCCCAAGCATGGCTTGGTTACGCCTAGTAATCTCAAAATAGTCCTAAATATGCAATCAATCGTTAAAGCTTAACAGCAAGACCTGTCCGTTTTACAAAATGCAATTACTTCATTTTGAAGTTTGGATCTATTTTATCTATACTTGGCAAATGTTCGATGGTAACATATCAGATGTTCCCTCTTAGGATTGCTGACGTCTCGATACGCTTGTTCACGTGGTTGCCAGCAAGGCTTATGACAGACAGAAACGTAATCATAATTTTCTCATAAAAAATGCTCCCATACTCAGACGCCCAGTTGATGTTGCTATTGACTTTTTGTACTCGGGTGGTTTCAACTACAAAATAATGAAAGCAAAACGCCTCTCTTCACGTAGCAAGAATCGTCCTATCTTAGTTAAATTGTTTTCAACAATTGAGGTGGACTCAATATTTGCTCAACCAGATCGCACTTCTCGCTATTTGGAACTGACAAAATGTGTTCTTGGTCGAGATTTTACACCAATGGAGCGAAGAAATGGGTCATTCCTATCATCAGCTTCTCAACCTTATATTCACAAGTGTGGTCGTATTTCAACTAACCTTAATGCACCGGTTAATTTATCTCCTCAGATGTCCAGTTCGGTCAGCTCCTCCACTTTACCTTCTACTTTCTTTCCCCCGCGGTCCAACAATGAAATTTCTGATGCTTTCAGTCCACCTGTAATGTCCGCAACCCCGTTTAAAGCGTTTCTACCACTTAACCCATCTCAAACACTTTGACAGAAAGCTTCCCCTCTTAAACGCAGTTCTTTATGCCTCTCCGTGACATTTCACGGCAATATCGCATAAATAGCGTACTGAAAATAAAAAATCCACTATCATCTCAATTTATAGACTGCTTATTTAACCCTTCACAAACAAGCTCGTCCCATAAACACACGAGTCATCTTATACCCCAAATTATACCACATAGGCAAGTCGTCCGAAGGACGTAAATCCAATCCAAACCAAAAAGCAAGGTAGCGCAGTTATAAATAACCACATGTTACCTTCTCAAAAAACTAACCAAGCCTCTCCAACAGGCAAATAACCCTACCCATGTAAACCGATAAACAAGACCAAAATTTCCAGCACTAAATTCTAATAGCTACTTGCCCTCTCCCACCAGCACCTTATTCAATCTAACTTCCCGGCATTCCTTTTCAACTACCAACAGGAATACCACGGTCTTAACTCCTATCATGCTTCGATACCGGAAAGTTTTATTCCTACACCTTTAAGATATCCCTCTCAGACTTTTTTGACTGACGTTCCCTGTAACAAAAGGTCTGGCACAGTTGGCAGTTACCATCCAAACCAGAAAAACTTCCAACTTAATTGCCCACCTCCAAATTTCTTTTATAAATCACGATAACTCGAGTTTGGATTCTCGAACTATGGTAGATGTCATATTACGTAATGCTAGATCTGTTATATATAAGATGGCCCAACTCAGATCCATTGCTTTCTAGTTAATGCCTGCTGTTTTATGTGTAACTGAATCTTGAACCCGTCTTTTAATTTCCGACTCTTTGCTTTCCATAGGCCAGTATGATCTCTACCGTCAAGACCACATTAGCAAGTGTGGTTGGTTGCCTTCGTTATATTAAAGCTTCATTTAAGCTTTTCCCGTTTGATGTAGCTGTTATGTCATTCTCTGGTAATTACTGCTTCGCATCCATCATCCTTTCGCCCAGGCAAAAGGCGATTCTCGGATGTATTTACAACCCGCCTAATTCATCACCCTATGATGATGTAAAACGTAAATAAATATCAAGGCATTCACGAAACCCCGGTTCTAGCAAAACTTCTTAAAAAATTATTTTTAATCAAATTCTTGACTTTTGCATAGAAAATAAGCTCTTAAGCGACTTGCAATATGGATTTCTACCTTGGAGATCATGCGAAGTGTGTCAGTTAGCTTTTCGTAACCCCGTCACTTCCGTTCGTAATGAGCAGCAGTCAGTGGTTGTGCTCTTCATTTGACCTGAGCAAAGCCTTTGATAAGGTACCGCACAGACGTCTTCTGGTAAAACTGGAAGCCCTCGGCATCCGGCTTCCTTTTCTTTACTTCAGTGGATCCTTCTTGTCTAACCGCAGCTAGAAGGTCTTAGTAGTTACTAGCTATTCGACGCCTCAGCCGATCACGAATGGTGTTTTTCAAGGCACGGTTCTAGGTCCCTTCTCTTCATTCTGTACACAAAGGAAATTTCATCTTTACTCACAAATTCATAAAATTTCATGTATGCTGACGATCTCAAGTGCATTTACTCATTTTCTAAGGACACTGCCAATATTTGCATTGATAAAATCAACACTGATCTATTTATGCTCTCACGTTGGAACTCTATTTGGCAGATGGAATTTTCTCCATTCAAGACTAGTTTCATGTGTTTTGGCCCAACCAAGCTTCCTGGACCCCTAGCTTTTCAAAAAAGTACACTTTAAGAATGATCAACCATAAGCGACTTAGGTCTAAGTTACACGAATAACTAGCATGATCACCTCATGCTGACCGAATTTCGGCAAAAGCAGCATAGATATGCGGTTTGATATCACACAATTTCTTCCTCTCGGAAATAAAGTTAAATCTCTACTGCATGTTTTTGCTCCCCTCTTAGGGTTGATGAAAGCCTCTGATCGCAGTAAGATTGAAAAAGTTCAGAGGGTTTTTACTCGAAAACTATTTGCTCTTCCTGGATCCAGTATCACTTATACCGATGGATGCCAGTTAGCAAAAATTAAATTTCTCTTGGTTAGAAGACTCGAAGCCGGTCTCTGCTTCCTGCTTCGCGTTAACTCTAGCCCAAATCTCCCACAAGTTAACGCTCTCACTCCGGTAGAGCTACCCTATACCACTCGTAATTTCTCCATGATCATTTCACAACGCCCTTGCTCCAGAACTAACCGTTCTCAGTTTTTGCCTCCAAATATGCTTTCATCTGGAATAATCTTCCACTGGAAATTAGGTTTGTCGTCTACATTAGCTATTTTCAAAACCAAATAACGCAAACATTTAACTTCGGAAGATATAAAGTCCATATTGTATGTTTCCTTCCCAAACTCGAAACTTTTTTGATTTTGAAAAGGGTCCTCCTGGTATTTGAGGCAGTTCCCTTTATATTATATTGTTTTCTAAAAAATGTTTCCATCATCCTCTGCAGATTCAATCTTTGCATTTACTTTTTCATCCCCTCCTTTTTAACTAGCATCGCCACCTCTTAACAACCTTGATACTTTCCTCCGATTTTGCAACCCCGACGATGGTCCCCGGGATCTGTTGATGATCAAGGCGGGTTCTTATGTGTTCGCCTCTTTGTTGGTGGACTAAGCAGCCAGCAAGGTCGCATCTCGATGATGATCTCGTGACTCCTAATTTCCCCTCTTCATTTGAACCGTGTTGTCAACGATGAGTTCCTCCTCACTTACCCGCACTTGTGGTTATACACGGTAGCCTTGACTGATTTATTACCTCTTATCCGACAAGAAGCGTTCCGAAATCTCATACGTTTTCAGGAACATCACATTACTATCCCACTGCATCGTACCGATCCCATCATCTCTAGGTATTAAGTTTTAGGGATGCAGTTTTCCTCCGTGTTTTTTTAAATTGGCGGCTTGCCGAACTCCGCCCCCAATTTAACCGTAAGAGTTTTTTTACTGCTTCTTTTCTAGTTTACCGTATATGACAAAGATTGTTGACAATTGTTTTAAAAATGACAAATCGTTCTGAATCTGATATACCTATCATACTTTTCAATTCTGCTGTTCATATGGCTGCTCACATAGTGTAGCAATTATCTCCTTTGTTTTGATTTATAAGTGAGTTTGAAATACCGTCAGTCCCGGAAGAGTGCGAGTTTTTAGACGAATTAATTGCCAAAGAAGTAGTTCTGAGGAGAAATCAATGGTGCTGATAACATTGAATGAGGATGCTTGAAATGTCGGAATTGGTTCAGATGCCATCGTAAGATGATATGTAAAGAACGAACTTTACAATTCTGCCTTGTCAGAGTCTTCGACAACGAATTTCTGAGCTTCAGTTAGTAATGGAGGATTTTCATAACCTCATTTAGAGGAGCATCAACGGCGGAACAGTTAAGCAACAGATTTTTCAAAGTTTGGCTCGCTGAGTGCGCAAGATTCCCCCTGTCTGTCACGTGAAAGACGAATCTTAGAGGCTAATTCAAAAATCTCTGCAATCCTTAGATGTACAGATAACGAACTAATATATTTATCTTTGAACTGCTTCCCCAATGTCTTTAGTCATGGCAAAAGAAAGTGAGGAACGGTGGATTCCGAAAAGCAGGGCTCGACAATATTGGTTGGCACAAGTTCCTGGATGTTGTTTGAAACGACTGACATAAAGTCAAGAAGACTTGCTGCGTCGTTCATGGAGGAGATATGCTGCCAATCCAATGAGTCAAAATAGTTATTAATTAAGCTCATATCTGTGAGGTCAAAAGCATGATAGGTACGAACGGCGCTAGCCTTTTTCGATGAGACAATCGGAAGGCAACAGTAAATTAATGTTTGTTCACATTGGAAGAGGCCCTGCTTAAAATCAACGAAGAGAGGAGTTATGTCATTTGTGAAACTCAGGTCTAAAATATGCTTATCTCTCGTTGAAGAACGGACAAGCTGGGACCAATTAGAAAAATTAATGTTATCGAGGAAAGGCTGAAATCTGGGAAGACAAAATATAATTTCAGTCCATTTCAGGAAAATTAAAATTCCAGCGATTAATTTAATGTTGAAATTAGACACCGAAGCAAATTTCAACATTTTACAAAGTTTTGCATCATCATCGGATGATGAATTAGGCGGGTTGTAAATACATCTGAGAATCGCCTTTTGCTGGGGCGACAGGATAATGGATGCGAAGCAGTAATTACCCAGAGAATGACGTAACATCTACATCAAACGTGAAGTGCTTAAATGAAGCTTTAATATAGAGAAGACAACCACCACCACGCTTGCTAATGTGGTCTTGACGGTAGAGATCATTCTGGCCTATGCCAAGCAAAGAGTCAGGAATTAAAATATGGGTTTATGATTCAGTTACGCATAAAACAGCGGGCATTAACTAGAAAGCAATGGCTCGGATTAAGGCCATCTTATTTATAACAGATCTAGCATTAAGCAATGTGACATCTAGCGTAGTTCGAGTATCCAAACTAGGGTTGTCGTTATTTATAAAAAAAAAGAGGACTTGGTGGTGGGGAAGTAAAATGTAGAGAGAAAGTTGCGGACCAAAATAAAAATTGCTGCGGTCTACAATTACAATTACTAAAATTAGGATTATTGTATAAAAACGTGTTTGGGTGGTATCGATTGAGAGAAAAGCAATTTTCTGCGTTAGCAAAAATAGGAGAAGGCATTAAAATAGAATTTAGAGGAATATTGAAATAATATGAAGGGGAGAGAATAAGATTTGAAAAAGGAACAAATTGTTTTGGAAAACTGCTACCATAGTGGTTAGGTTTAATAAATTAGAGAGCCTGAGAAGTTGTTTGGTTGGGATGATTTCTAAGGAAATTTTGGGGATGTATAGTAGATGCTGTAGGGTTGGGAGGTTTCCCAACTCTAATGACGTTTTACATTTTGGAACTTAAATTAGGAGCATACTTAGACGTGATCAGGTTATTGATAAGTTTACTAAACTGAACAGCTGAAACCGGAGTGGATAGGGTGAAATAGGAAGGAGGCAGACTTGACCCAGTTTTTTGGACTAAGTCAGCGGTGGGAATACGAGATAAACTCCTTTGAAACGGAGAAGCAGTCGGTCATGGCACGGTAGATGCAGTAAACTGACATTAAAGGTGGGCTTATAATATGGTAAATCTATTGAGTTTTAAATTTATATTCGGGAGGAAGAAGGCGTTAATGTATTCGTTGGAAGAAAAGTGGTAGATAAATTTAAGGAGGTTTTTAAACCGGAGACTATAGGATATTGCTGTACCGTCTCGTTGGGGTTAACATAGTCATGACCAGACTTATGGATAAGAGATTGAGAGGCAATGACCTATGCGACAGGGGAGACACATTCCTTCGCTCCATTGGTGTAAGAGCCCGAAAAAGGAAACATTTTGCAACTTCTTGATAACGTAAAATGAGACCTCGTTGTGTCCACCTCGATTGGCGAAAAAAGGGTGACTAATAAAGGTGAATTTTTGCTACGTGAGGAGAGGCGTTTTTCTTCCGCTATTTTGTAGTTGAAGCTGCATGAGTACAGGAGTTCTATGACAACATCAAATTTCGTCTGTATCGGGAACCATTTTCAAAAGAAAATTGTAATTTTTTTTCTGTCGGTCTAACGTTTCACTGGCAACCAAATAGATGAGAAAGTCCAGACGGTGATATTCCTGAGGGGAAATAGCAGAGATCTTACCATCCAATAAGTTCCCCAGTATAGAGAGAACTGATCCAAACTTTAACTTAAAATAATTAAAATTTTGTAAAGCAGAGAGATCAAGCTGCTTAGCTTTTACAACTAGTTGCATATGCATAGCACTGCTGTGACTACTGGTTGCAACCAAGCAATGCTTCGGTTCAATGGCTGAGAGCTTGCGATGAGCTGAGATTTTCGTTCTCATTTTTGCTAGGAGGAGGGTTTAATTTGGTCAAACATAGGAAAAATCAGGCAAATGATATTCTTTGGCAAATATTTTTCTCTAACTTTTAACTAAGGACCTTTATACGTGCTCGCGAAAACTTCTTAGTATAACAGATCCACCTGACTTATAATGAGGCTATATCGGGTGAAAAAGTTGAATCTAAAGGTTCACGCCTGCAGGGGAGAAAGAGCACCACAGGAATAAGCAGATGATAGAGTGTTAAAAATGCAGTTTTAGCCAAAAATCAGGTAGAAAATTAAGATTGGGATGAGGAAATCCTGAAAAAAATTAAAATTTTCACTTATCTTTCAAAAACGAGCAGCGCGCATTGACCTTCAGACCAAGTATCATATATATATATATATATATATATCGGATCCAGAATTGGTATATAAATGAGCACGCTTGCCCAAGCTTGTAAAGTGTCTGGATATCTGACAATCACTACGTTGTAGTACAGAATATTCAACTTTATTTTTGTTGTTCCCCTTCTCCTCCAAAATGGAACTGGACATGAAGACTGTTTTTAAATCAGTACGAACAATGCTTGGGCAACAACAACAGAGACACCAGCGAAGATCCTTTCCTCTGGGGTAGGAGATTTAGGCCCAGTAATATCCTGAGTGACCGTAAAATTATGATCGTCAAAAGTATGATTTTTTATAATTCTGACTATTGTCAACTGAAGGCATTTAGCGATCAACCAGAGTAACTTTGAATTAAAAAGTGCTGTAGTCGATTGGCTATTTTCTTTATATTCGATAAAATGATCTAAAGGGTACTCGGGTTGGCCTATAGATTTTGATATGAAATATAGACAATAATGAGGCGCAAGGTAAATTTTGAAAACCAAGTCCTTAAATCAGTTATATTATCATGCGAGGCTCACATTCCACTGCAGAAATTTGTTTTCGTTAACATTCTAATACTTCTCGCTTTTCATACCTTATACGCATTTCATGCACAACGGATATTTAGCATTTATACGCTAATGGCATGACCAAAACGCAGATATTTTCCGTTCCTCAATGTGCAGGTTTATCTCTAGCAGCCTTTTTGCAAAATTGTGCACTGCCTGACACAGGCTGCTTCAGATCCTTAACTTATGGAAAATTTTTAATATTCAGGTTTACATAAATGACGAGAACCAGTGAGATTGTAATGGCCATTTCTGGCATATAATCCATCATTAGTTTACAATGCTGACACCACTTTCTCCTTGTTGAGGCACGAACAATGGTCACTTTTGTCTATTTCATTGGCGAATTGTATTATCTACTAGAAATGTGCTACCAATCCCAATAACCTTCACATATTTATTGAGAGCCATTGTGGGTGAAAGAAAACTCACTTATTCAGTTGTTTTAACCCACTTTAATTCAAACGCGAACAGTTAGTGGGTTGTTCTAATGGGTGACGAGTACGATGGTGTTGACGATTTCGCCTCTGACGATGAGCCGTTCGAAGAGGTGATCGAAGAGGAAGGAGATACTAAGACTGGTAATCTTTATTTATTGTTTTTTAGGTAGCGGATAAATGTATCCTATATGCTGCAGCATTCCTGCTGGCATAGCTCGCGCGTTTGTGTGCAGCTGCAGTTGGGTAGTATTTGGCTCGCTGATGGGCTAAGCAAGTAGCTCTCGTTTGATTGGGTGAACTATGTCGGTCTGTCCGTAAAGTTGCATTTGCGCACAACACGACAAGTCAGACAATTCCTCTGCGAAAGCACTCCTGCCGTTTACTTCCCCAGGCATTTCACAGCCTACTCGATACGCGATGGCCACGATTCCGACCGCTAGAGACCTTTGAGATGCCTCCGCGGTTGAAGCGTTTTAGGGGAGCTTGTGCGCTCACGTTTCGCGGGAAAATGTTATCAGGTATATACTGTCGAGTTCATTATCACACCAACATCATGGTTGTTATTTTGTCACTCATTGTAAACTGTATACTTGTCTCGGTCTAGCCTTGAACTAGCACCTCAGATCTTCGGGCACTTGTGTGGCCAATGATTTGTTTGACACAGTAAAGCTCGCGCCGATCACGCCAAAGGACTGCTGAGCGGATTTCACTTGCAAAAGCTACTGAAAAGCGGCATTCATTTGGAATAGTTGAGGCAGATCGGAGAGGGCTAGCCCTCGATGAATCTAGTGTTATTAAGGAAGAAAGGAAGCTTAAGTGATTCTGAAAAGATTGAAACAAGGTTATTGTTTCTTTATTCCTCATGACAACCGCAATATATTGACTGAGAACTTGCCAGTAAATTGGTGCTTTTTCCATTTTTAATGGACGCGTGGGTTGAAATTTGATCAAATAGTAATTGATATGCGCCGTTTTTAAGCCACCTATTTGTTATGGCGTCATGCGCTCCTGATCGCGTCTTGGATTTCAAATTTTACATAAAAGAGTTAGAATACCATTATAACGGGCTCCTTGACTTGCTTTATAAAAAATACTGTAGATTCATTTTCGAATTATGAGCGTGACTATCTACCTTTGTGTATCTCATTGAACCCGGAATAAGGGTTGGTCGAATTTTATCTACTCCTAGTCAACAACTTCGGAATGAAGTATCTAAGCTCTTTAGTGGGGCACATACTACTATTTTGTCTCGACTGTCATGGCCTTTTGATTTCTCAAGTTATCTGATGCTTGCTACAAATTTTTGCTGGTAAACCTTTCCTTTCAACCTGACTTGGACTTTTTAAGTGCTATCAAGCGGCCAAAATCAGTGTTTTCAAGCCGTCAATACTCGATGTTCGTTTAGATTGTGCCCGTTACCTAACGCCTATATCAGTACTCGTGATACTCTCAAATGCTAAAATTTCACCGACCGTGTAAGCAGGCCTTCCGCATAAAAAAGATTTAACACAAATTTTTACCTCTTAACAATCACTATTTCCACAACCGAAGCAGTTCATCTCTATTTGAATGTGCCTAGACTTCGCTCGCCCATTGCGACATCTTAACATATCTTCCCAACGTTTTTGTGAAGGGACTCCTTGCCGACACCCACATGACAGAAACGCCGCCCTTGAAAAAGCGCACATCAGTACAGAGCCAGTTGGCTTCTACAGTGAAATTGCAGCTCCACTGACTCAAATTACACCGGTTTTTTAGTGATTATAATAATGAGTATGCCGAAATTGTCAGTGTCTGATCAATAGAGTCTTTGTATATTAATTAGCTTCATATAAACTGGTTTATCTAATTTTCCGTTGCGGTACAAATTTTAACCGGCGATTTTGTTGCATAATCCAAAATCTCCATCAGTGTCATCATGCGGTGGTTCCTCGTAACTTCAGATGCCGTGGTTATATCATGTAGCGCTCTTTTTCTCGCAGATCCTTCTTTTTTATTTCAAAAACCCAATGTACACATCTTTTGCACATTTTTCGTATGCCAATGCCCCCCTAGGTAACCTGATCTCTCTCCTTGCAAGCTTTTTTCCCTTTGGAGGGCTCAAGTGGTAATCGATCGCTCACTGAGTCTTGTCACATGGACTTTACTGTAACCTGAAATTTACAAAGCCATAACACAGGATCAATTCGTACACTTCCTCTATTTCAGTGTTGTAGTTTTTCCAAGCAACAAATAACCCAGAATACATGAGCTTATCCGATTTTTTGAGTGCGTTAAGCGCAAGATGTCTTGTTACTTACACCGGTGTAATGCAATATTGTTTTCAGCCCACGCTACCGATTTGGCTGCCTTTTATGCTCAGCAAACTGCACTGGGATTTCGCTGTCGTATACCGGTTGCGCGATGTCGTTAGCCTGATAATATCAGTTCAACTGAAGCCGATTACTTCAGGTATTCTAATCAATAGTTTAATAATCTGGGCAAATTTGGTGAGTTTTTTATCGTACACGAAAATTTGTGGATACGCTTAAGCAAAAATGAAGGAAGCACAAGGTTTTAATTATCCCAGAAATCTTGGTCGGTTACCCTCTACTGCCTCTATCCGTCATGAGGACATGTCGGGATCCAAAGGCCGCACCAAAGTCATTAGGGCGGACATAACTGACTTTAAGAATACGACAGAGTGGATTGAATTCGCCAAAGCTCTTTTCCAAACCCGGTTTAATTGGGCTAATTCTTGAATCTCGACGAGTGGACGCAAGCCGACAAGTTTGTTCCCAAGGCTTAGAATCTCCTTGTACTTCGCTACTTTGACCTATTATCTCCTACATATCCACTGAACTAATTTCGCAGTTACCGACAGATTTATCGATTGCAGACGGCTGAATAGACAGTTGTGGTCTTCTGGTGTCTACCATGTTCGGTGGGCGTTAGTAAAAGCATCCGATCGTCCTTCCAACCACCTCGCAAGCTTAATTTATTATCATCCTGCTATGTTCTCGGTCGCGACCTTCCCGTTTTCCGAACCTCCGCGGGAGCAATCTTGCATTGTTCAAGCTCTCGATACGACTTTCGGACATTATATAGAGGCCGTGTATTTTTGTGTGGCGGTCGACTGTCGAACCGAGATTCAGGCTGCAATGTCTCCTTCATGTGGCCTCTATGGCATTCACACTCCGCGGGATCCGAAGCAGGTGTGGCGGTATGCCTAAGGGCGGCTTCAGCCGCGCCAGTCACCCGCGCCCCTCCGGTCTTCTTGACTTGATCATGCCACCTGGTCCAGGTGGGAGAGGATTCGTTGGATGCTGCGTAAATCTTCTCTCGTTGTAATGTAATTCACGCTTAAGTCACCGTTCCCTGCACCACCTGCTGTGGAGCACGCAATGGACCGCGTCAGATACGACGATCGAACTATTGTGTATTTAGAGGCAAACCCGGAGAATGTACGGAGTTGCCCCGGAGATTTTGATCCCATGACGTACGATCATTTTGAATGAAAATTATTAGCGACCTGGCGACGTAAAGCTTTTATACATTCCATCACCTCAGGATGTGTCTCCTCTACCCAATTTTGCGCATCAACGCCAAAAGGGCATCGATTATCATGAATGCCTCATCTTAGGTTCCCCGTGTGATTATCAGTAGTATTTGGCGCGATGGCTTGAGGGTTGTGAATAGAAGCGGTCTCCAGCAGCCGGATGGATCCCTTCCATTTGTCCGGCGGCACCTGAGTGTTCTCTTTTGGCAAGTATGCCTATCGTGTCTTATACTATATTTGACGCTTACCGACTAATCCTCTCACGGGCTCTAAGGTAATAGTTTTCACCTATATAATCTAAATTATACTCTTATTTGGCTATTCTTACATTATCTAACGTTAGCCGTGTCCCTAAACGGGCCGCGTGGTAGATGCACTAGGATACTGCAGGCGTTATTTAGGTTGAGCTCCCCTAAAAAATGTCGATCATGGACCCGCGTAGGTGCCGGTTAATGCCGCACCACCTAATTTTGCCATTTGTGGCTCTCCCGCTCCATGCGATCTGATTCCATCGGCACGATTAGGAGCTTCTCTCGTCGCGCCAGCCACCTGCGCCCGACCCCGCCTCCGGTCTTCTTGACTCTGGGCTCAGGTGGGGGAGGAGGAGAGAGTGCGGTAGCTGCAGCGCAAGGCTACTATCACTTAAAACCAATCCACGCGCAAATCACCATCCCTGCACCACCCTTCTGTGGAGCATACAGTGAGCATCGTCCGATTACGAAGGGCGAGCTCTCGAACCATTAGCCAGGTGCACAGGCATTGCATCTTGATCCACACCACATACTGTATGGTCCCGTGATCTGTAGCATGACGTTTGATGAGTTCGATATAAATAGTTGGCTAGGCGCCTTGGAGCTCTAACCCCTCAACACGTAGTAGCCATTTTAGAAATTTACACCTGTCACCCGCAGTATTACTCTGCGTTCTTCTTTTTCAGATAACGTGACGTACGTCACATCTGGTGAACCTGCTCGACTCCAGCAAGGCGTTTCTATGCCCGCCGGGCCGGTCGAAAAGAGTAAACGGATCACAACACCCTACCTGACAAAGTACGAGCGCGCCCGCGTTTTGGGCGCCAGAGCCCTTCAGCTCTCCATGTCAGCTCCGGTAATGGTGGAGCTTAGTGGTGAGCGGGACCCTTTGAAAATTGCAGAAAAGGAACTGCGTGCCAATAAGATCCCGATAATTATTCGTCGTTACTTACCCGACGGTAGTTTCGAAGACTGGAACCTAGACGAGCTAATTCTGGTTGAATAAACGCACGTACCTACACTGACTCCTCGCTTCCTTTTTCCAATGAATCACATGGTATCCGTGTTTCGCAACTCTCCTTGACGCAGTTCTAACTACGAGCAATTTCGTTACTTGCGCGACCAGTCACGGCCTGAGTAGACTTCAGAAAATAAACTACTCTCGTTATTTCTGTTTACTAAGATCCAATATACCCTCAAAAACCATTTTTTTACCGGTGAATGTCAGAGCCTGAAGATATGGACAACGCTTACGGCAACAAACTGGACGGCGAAGAAGGAACGTTCCTTGGTCTGATGGTCGCGCTCACCAAGGAACGCCGTAAAAAGGCCCCCAAACTTGACGCACGTACTAACCTCACGTGGCGAGGGCGCGTGTTTCGGCCTCCTTGTTCTCTTTATCCAGGTTTACGTGATACGGGAAGATTCCCTGGTTCACAAGTTTATCAGTCGAGTTTTAATACATCGCCTATGTGGAAGGGGGCGAGGCGCTGATTTCGGTGAAAGTCGTTACTTTTTCCCCCTGTTCCTTTACGCTGGGAATCGCAGCACCAAAAAGTGTCTGACAACTCTTCGACAGGAAAGTTAGCTGCTTTCTGACCAACCACGAGTTTGCACCATACATGAAGGTAACGTTGCCCATGGACAACAGCATATTTGAAAAGACAATCACCTGGATACGTTAGGGACAATAAAGTCTCCAAAACTCCCAAGAAACCCAAAATTTTTGGGCTAAAATAACTGACGGTCGCGGGAGCCTTCCAAAAGGGGACGCACACAGGTCAACATACAGGGCGGAGCAAAAATATGCCTAGCGATGGTTTAGTTCGTTGAATCTGCTGAGAGTGGCTGGAATTTATGATCGAAAAAATCTGAGAGCGCTGCTGGAATCTTAAGCTTCATCAGCCTGGACAAGACAATTATGAAGAGAAGGAGAGCTTCGCCCAGGTCGTCAGCCTCCAGATCATTGGAAACATCTGGAACGTGGACAAAGACTGTCCGGTCTGGTCCGCGTTGGAGAGACCTAGGAAGGTAATAATACAAGTCCTCACATAAGTCATGGTCCGGCGAGTATTATTCGGTTTTAGTATCCGAGCCCTTCTAGGAACTCCATACACGTTAGTGAAAAACTAAAGTAGCGGGCATCTGTCACTGAAAATTTCCGGTTAATGGTCAAAAGTCAAAAAGGATAGTTTTCTCGCTTCGAATTTATCCGAATACTGATGAACTGGAGCGAAATTGCGACAAAGAGCACCTATAAGGCTTAGGGATGTCCACATTATCTGCGACTGTCTCTGATGATTGATTCGAGTGAGCATTCGAAACGTCAGGCCAATAAAATTGTTCCAGCGATCGCATCTTTTGATGCCGATCTTGTCAGGAAGGTCAGACAGTCGCAGTGGTGGGTGTTTAAATTTGGCCGCATCCCGCCTGACATTTCGTACGTAGACACCAAGTAAACGGAGCCCCGCCGGTCACGTAGGTAGGGACATTCCCACAGTGTACGAATGACACAGGTAGTGGAGAGTCCCCTTCCCAAACATTTTGGTGTTGCAAACGAAAAAGTGCTGGTGAACTGTGTCTGCGGCGCTGGGGTTTGCCGGAAAAACTAGCTGCCTACAAAGTGGTTTTGACAGTAGGACAGTATCATAGCGTAAGAATAGTGTCATGTCAGAGTAAAAGGGCTTCCGCAGTTGTAGGAAAAGTTTGAAGGCAATTCAAGACGACGGACACCATCTACGTTATCATGAATGCGGCATTCTGGGGCGCTATGAACTCCCGGTAATGGCGAGCAGTAAGTTGGACAGTTCACTCGTGCGAAATTCACATAATTCCTATCCCAATCCTAGTTTTCAGCAACTTCGAGAATGGCAGTGAAATTTTAAAAACTCGTAAAACTTGAAACTAAAAAATCTTGCCTTGAAGACTCAATATTTACGACAATCGAAGGCGAAGTTAGATAATCTGTTCCTAGTTACTGGTTTCAGATAAACCCTAGCGAAATTTGCCGAGCATTCTGCCACTGTGAGTCTGTAGGATTTGCAACAATTTAGGCAACTGTTACCCTTACATGTGGTAGATGTAGTCACAAAGGTAGGTGCCTGGATCGACTGACAAGACGCACTTGTGGCCAGCTGCGTTGAGCATTGTGCAGGCGTCGGCCAATGGCAGAGCTGTGGGGGTAAAGGTCCCACAGGAAGAATCCGAACAGACCTGCCCCAGCACATCGGCGTGACAAAATGGCCCATCAAAGGCTCCAGTCTCGAGGGCGATAGAACTGGAGCCGCTGGATACACCACAGTGTATCACTAGGTCCTGACAAAACAGAACGCCAAAAGTAGCACTAGACCTTCACTTATCAAATAATAGGTCCTCTGGCTGGCGAAATCGGGGAAGAGTAGAATAAAAGTGCAAGTTTTTTGAAAGTTAAATAATCCAGTCAGTATAAGTGATATATGTACCGCGCAGGCGGTCTTTACTGGCGGCAGAACCCGTTTCAGTAACTTCGACAAACAATGATTTTAAAGTTGAACAGGGCAGTCGTTATCTTAGTCTTGTAAACCAGAAAGCCTTGGAGGTAAATGTGTAGTTGTCAGGAACTGCCTTCAGGCCAGTTAACAGTACGAAAACTGGCGAGTATTTCCCCGAAGGAAGTTCTAATAATCCACTCACAAAACTATCACCTTCGGTAAACTGAACAGTCAAATTGACCTAACTCATTCTTAGTTTTTTTTAAACTTGTGCGTCAAAACCATAAGGCCGGTGCAAATGAAAAAGTAGGCAAGCACGTGCGGCAGGTCTTCGCCTGGAGTGAGCAAACCGCGACCGACAAAAGCGAGCTACGGGAAACATAGTTCTTCCTTTAAATAATTTTTATGAATTTGAAGATAAATGGGTTCTTGCATAACAACCCCCTACCCATTAAAGAGATGATTGCATTGTTGAACTAGTACGCATTTCTGACCAGGCCAGATCAATTTGGTTCAGTACGCTCGATTACGTGATATTTAACGGACATCGTGGACCGGGCGCGGGGAGAAGTCCTAATTGGCCATCGACTGTAGTAGACAGAAAAGAGAAGTGTATAACGTGTAGCATCATAGAGATGCTCCAAGACATACTGATTTTGGATTAGGATCGCATTTTAGTATTCTGTTTTGTGATTACTAGGTAAGCCTCTGCGTGTTAAATGCAGTGTAAATTCGAAAATCAGCCGGCAAGGCACGGAATTAGAGACAGGCACTTTCGATTAGTCCATTAACGAAGTTGACCAAAATGGCATCGATATAGACAGTTGGGAGAACACTATGTACTGGAGGCCTCCGTCGGTTTATCGGAGCGAATACCGACAGATGTACAGTCGTACAACCGAGTCAGCACCCGAGAATGCTGCAAAGAATAATGTCATTACACTATTGTCTTATTTTCCTTAAGGGCATGTTCTTTAAATAAGTAGTGGCAAAAATACGCCCAATACGTTAATAAATTCAACAATATCTGCGTTAAAAATACTAGGAGAAAACTTTGTCTGCACACTCCTAATGCTGGATATCAAATCGAAAGTCTGAAACATTAGGCACTCATTTCATTGGATTCTAGACCGTTTAAATTCATTTACCAAACCAACTCGGGTCCCACCCAAAGAATGGTGTTCTGAACGCCAATGGTTCCTTTCGTTGTTCTTAAGCCTTTTGAGGCACCGGACGATATGTCAACACTCCGTTTCCAAGGCCCAATCATTGTCTGAAGTGAATGTGCCTATGGTGTCCACAGAAATCGACGCAGTGGTGGGCATCCAACGACTGTTTTACCCATTTAAAAGCAGTAAACACGTTCTCGTGAGGTTGTGCAACACTCTTCATGCAGCTGAAAACAAACTTTGTCACTGGGATCACTCCTATCAAGCTCCGGCACGCCCACTGGACATAAATCTCAGAAAGGCGACAAAAAATGCAGGAGGTGCCCCTTAAAGGTGATTGGATTGACCGCCCACCAGATCAATGTTTCATCGTCTCTCCATAAATAACTATTACGCCACTATCCCTATCATTATCTTGATAAGCTTGCAACCACTGCCAGGAGGTATGCTCTGACCCTGTTGACGGTGCGTGCAGCAGACAAGAGGTCGGCAATTCTTCGACTTCGATAGGCAATCACAGGCTTGCGCAATGGATCGAAATCGACATTTAAACCTGTTAGGGGGCAGTGGATGTCGGTAATAGTTCTGGATGTTTAGGGGATGTAAAGAACTTCAGGTCAGCAGAATGCGCTGTGACATTTCCCTTTAAGCAAAAGCCCTGCATTCGGACTTTTCAATGTAATAATTTAACTTATGAGTAAACATAACTTCTGTTGAGACAGTTCTCCCTCGCTGCGACGAAATTGCTCGAATATCTCAGGCCATTCATTAAAGATGGCTAATATGGTTTGAACAGGTTCAATGTCGTCCACCACATGAACTCTGTGTTTTTGACCTCGATCCGGCGCAGTTGCCTACCTGGAGGTGTTGAAGAGGAGGTCAACCCAAAATTCGGCACTATATAATTCAGGACATATAGGTGTTACTTGAAGCTTAGGTACACAGTCTCCGTCACTGAGAGCGAAAATGGGCTCTCTTTATCCACTGCCGCAGATCGTCATTGTGGAGAGGAGAGATCCGAGATATCATAGAGACCGGCTAGATCAGGATTGACCACGTCAGTTTTACCAAACTGCTCGTCATAAGGGAATAACTCTACATCTCTTTGAATTACTGGGTTAGCTCCCTGTTCGATAATTTGTTGACCGACAAGCTCTCACATTAACCTAGTGTTAGGCGAGAGCATTAGGAAAACATGTTTTTGCTGCACACTATACGGTTTCCCTTCAGGCTCCACAGGGCAAACCTAGGTTTTGGGGAGTCGGAAGGAACGTTGAAAATAAAGCAGGCTCCTGGAAGAGTAAACGTGAAGGGTTGAAAACGTCCCGTTCGATCGACGATGTACGCCGTCTACCGTCACTGCCTGCACGCGAACGCAACGTGCTTCTACGGTCGTTGAGACCAGGATGCCAGCACGCTGAAAGGACGAGCCCGTGAACACGGTTGACTCTTTGGGCTTGTTTGAAACTGTACTGGCTAGCGCTAATGTTGGTTTAACTGGCACCGGAGTCTACGGTGTCAAAGACTAGTGCGGTTTTTATACTATGATCGCTTGTTATGCCCTTGGCGATAGTTAAACCGAATAGACTCAGGCCCAGCATGCTCTTCAAGTTGGGTTTAACAAATCTTTCCGTTTTTCCAAATGGTCATCACAGTGGTGGCATCAATTTGGACACAGTTCCGGAGAGATATCGTAGTAGACAAACTGTGTTACGGAAACAACTGAGACGACTGCAATCTCATAATTTACCTACCAGCGCCAACAGTCCGTTCTACCTGACACTTTGCAACTTGCCAGATCACTGCTATGTACCACCAATAGTGCGACACCACATGAATAGATGTTTGTCTAAGTCGAAGGTCCACTACTGGGAACACGCTCCCTGAGGCTCGCCCCTCCTGGTCAAGTTCTGCTGAAGGAGTATGTCCGACAATCTAAATCTAGACCACTCGCTGATGAGGCTGGCTTACTACAGTGCTTATATAGGGCTTCTAATGGTAAATAGGAAACCATTCGGTTTTTTCCTGATTATTCGCCCAACACTGCGCATCAAAGGGATAGCTGCAGCTAGAGCATGCTCCAGTTAGAATTATAGTAGTAACTATTTATATTAGTGAAAATTATCCAGCCTCAAGGTAAGTTCAATCACACGAAGTTTACAAAAAGCCTCGAAAAATTTGGCCGGGGGGTAAAACTTAAACTCCAATAACTGCGGATGGAGCTTCGAAATTGCAAAATGCTGGAAAATGCAGTGTAAGACTGAAAAATTAAGCGCTTCAAAGCCCAAAGAAAGGGGTGGCTTTGTTGAAAACTTACAGGGGGCTCTCCCTCCCAAATGATTGGCATGAGATTCTGAACAGCGCAGTAAGAAACTTCCAAGTTGGGAAAAATAATAAGCTCTGGTATGTCCTTGGAGGAGCAGAGTAAACTATCCCATAGTTTTTTTAAGCTCTGCACAGCCAGCGTGCTGCTGTTAGTTTCGATGGAACCAAATGGCCCGAAACCTGTGACAACAAGTCGCATGGTAAAGTGGATTCAGTGGCCTATGTCGATCAGCTTACCCCTCTGCACCCGGTTATAACTGGAAGGAAAGATTTGTATTTAGGTATGCATTATAAAAATATAGACTAAGGTGTTAAAAACGTTAAAAGGGGCGAATAAGAGAGGGACAAGCATTGGGAAAATGCAACTAACGAACTGGGCCGGTCAGCAGAGGGACTCTTATTGGGGATTCCCAATGCCTTTATAATCAACCAATAACCTGCGGGTAAAAACTGGCGTCAATTCGGCTTTGGTGTATCATTCGATCAACTGTAGTTTTAAATTTAGTGTACGAACATGCAGAGTAATTTACTAGTTTTCTGGTTTAAGTTCACCAGATTAATCGCCAAACTATAATGGCATAAGCCTACCGCGCAGCATTATAAAAAAATATTACAGCTAAATTTGGTTTACCTCCAACTTAATATCGTCAGAAATCGAAGTGTTTTGTTGAAATGCTATGGATCGACAACAAGTTTCCGAACTCAATTCAAGAGGACGGACTAAGAAGAATAATTTTTACTGATGCCAGAAAAATAGACGTGGCTCAGGGAGGCATGACAACAATAAACCGACCAAGCAAAAGGCCGTCGTTGGCGTTGTTAACCATGGTGCGACGTGCGTATGCGTGCCTGAATCTTGTCCACCTGAAATCAGTCAGCTAACAGCATATTGTAAAATATTATCGACCCATCTCCGTACCGAGATAACTGAAGCGTGACGACGAAATTGAAATAACATATTCTTTAACAGATTAAAGACATATGCGTACAAATTCATGCTGACCATAACGACAGCAGAATTGTTACGAAAAATGAGGCTGAAAAGTTTGTTAAATTGGAGCGATCACTCCTTTTTGGCGCGAAAACAGGGTGGGGTCGGAGTGCAGCGGCCGAGGACTTTGAGGTTGGCACACACACGGGCGGGTAACGCATCTGTAGTCGCTATTAGTTTATGCGCGTACATAAAGGGTCTCTAAGCACCATGCCGATCACTCAAACGCAACGGCCGTTAGAAGAATAGACAGAAATGTAGGAAATGGAAGTCCATAAAATTTTAACTCTTAACCCTATTGGTTCTTTTCTATCTACAACGTATGATTTACGCATACCCATTGGTCTATTCTAGGTAAACCTATCAAATCGTCTGGAGAACACGACATAAATACCGAGGAGAATTGAGGCTCATCACTTTGGACCGGAGACCGCTCTCTGACGCTTCCTCTAGCCATCGCCATTCCTTCTCCTACGGACCTCCCGAAGATCTCCCCAGGACAGCCAATCCCCACCAAAGGATCCTCGCAGGACCAAGCCCCAATAGAATACCAACTCCTAGTTTCAAATAACCCCTAAACTCTCCTCGATGCGCATCTAATACGGGCCCATTTCACTCGGCCGGTCAGCAGACGGACTCTTATTGGGGATTCACAATGCCTTTATAATCAACCAATAACCTGCGGGTAAAAACTGGCGTCAATTCGGCTTTGGTGTATCATTCGATCAACTGTAGTTTTAAATTTAGTGTACGAACATGCAGAGTAATTTACTAGTTTTCTGGTTTAAGTTCACCAGATTAATCGCCAAACTATAATGGCATAAGCCTACCACGCAGCATTATAAAAAAATATTACAGCTAAATTTGGTTTACCTCCAACTTAATATCGTCAGAAATCGAAGTGTTTTGTTGAAATGCTATGGATCGACAACAAGTTTCCGAACTCAATTCAAGAGGACGGACTAAGAAGAATAATTTTTACTGATGCCAGAAGAATAGACGTGGCTCAGGGAGGCATGACAACAATAAACCTACCAAGCAAAAAGCCGTCGTTGGCGTTGTTAACCATGGTGCGATGTGCGTATGCGTGCCTGAATCTTGTCCACCTGCAATCAGTCAGCTAACAGCATAATGTAAAAATATTATTGACCCATCTCCGTACCGAGATAACTGAAGCGTGATGATGAAATTGAAAAAAACATATTCTTTAACAGATTAACGAAATAAGCGCACAAATTCATGCTGACCATAAAGACAGCAGAAGTGTTACGAACAATGAGGCTGAAAAGTTTGTTTAATTGGAGTGATCACTCCCTTTTGGCGCGAAAACAGGGTGGGGTCGGAGTGCAGCGGCCGAGGACTTAGAAGTTGGCACACAAACACGGGCGGGTAACGCATCTGAGGTCGCTATTAGTTTATGCGCGTACATAAAAGGGTCTCTAAGCACCATGCCGATCACTCAAACGCAACGGCCATTAGAAGAATAGACAGAAATGAAGAAAATGGAATGTACTAATAAGAAGGATATAAAAGAATGAAAGGGCCAATAAAAAATAAGGAAGGGACCGTAGCATGTAAATATGTCCCGTATGGAGTGGAGGAAATCTGTCATGTCCGTTGGATAACCGGTGGAGAGCGTAACGCTGTGGGCAACTGCAGGGTCTGGATAAGGGGATGCTGACATTGAGCGAAAGATAACGATACGATATGGAGCGACATAAAAGCGTGGGTACGTGTCAGCATGTGAGAGTTGAAAGGAGCACCGACATTTTTACCGACATTCGATCACTCCGTTGCCGTTCAAAATCGGTGCGAAAAGCGTTCCCAGTCCATTCAAACAATTCTGTCGGAACTGCGGTCCGCTACATGGCCTCTATCTGAAATGCAGCACTGTCCTCAGTGCTATGCATGCTGGTTTGGCGGGTGTGGAAGTGTGTGCTCCTCTCCATCCCACCGCTGCCACCACGGCAGTGGCCGAGAATTTCCATGTTGGCTCACACACGGGCGAGTAAGGATCTGTAGTCGCTATTAGTCTGTGCTGTGCATGTTGGTTTGGCGGTCATGGAAGTGTGTGCTCCTTTCCATCCCGACGCTGCCACAAATTAAGTGGCCGAAGCATTCGAGGTTGGCACACACACGGGCGAGTAACGCACATGTAGTCACTATAAGATGATCGGCGTACTGAACAGGGTCTCTAAGCAACATGCTGATCACTCAAACGCAATGGCTATTAGAACATTCGATATAAATGTAGGAAATAGATTTTACTTATACGAAGGATATATAGGTATGAAAGGGCATAATTTAAGATAAGGATGGAACCATTAAATGTTGATAAGCCGCGAATGGAGTGGTGGAATCTGTCTTGTCCGTTGGATAACCGGTGGAGAGTGCAAAGCTTTGGGCAACTTCAGGATCGCGATGAGGATCGCGATGCTAAGATTGAGCGTGGGATAACGAAACGATATGGAGCGACGGTAAACGTGGGGACGGGTGTCGGCGTTTGAGAGTGAAATGGAGCACCGGCATCTTCACCGACATTCGATCACTCCGTTGCCGTCCGGGATCGGTGCGAAAAGCGTTCGCAGTCCATTCAAACAATTCTGTCGGAACTGCGCTCCGCTACATGGCCTCCATCTGAAAGGCAGCACTGTCCTCAGTGCTGTGCGTGTTGATTTGACGAAATTGGAAGTGTGTGCTCCTCTCCATCCCACCGCTGCCACCACTGTAGTGGCCGAGGACTTCCAGGTTGGCTCACGCACGGGTGAGTGAGGCATCTGTAGTCGCTTTTAATTTATACGCGAACATAAAAGGGTCTCGAAGTACCATGTCGATCACTCAAACGAAACGGTCATTAGAAGTATCGACAGAAATGAAGAAAAGGGTTCTACTTAAAAAAGAATAAAAAAGGTATGAAAGGGCAAAATAGAAAATAAGCAATGGACCGTTGCATGTAGATATGTCCCGTGTGGAGTGTGGGGAAATCTGTCATGTCCGTTGGATAACCGGTGGAGAGTGCAACGCTGTCGGCAACTTCAGGATCAGGATGAGGGGATGCTAAAATTGGGCGGTGGATAACGAAACGATATGGAGCGACGGTAAACGTGGGGACGGGGGTCGGCGTTTGAGAGTGAAATGGAGCACCGGCATCTTCACCGACATTCGATCACTCCGTTGCCGTTCAAAATCGGTGCGAAAAGCGTTCCCAGTCCATTCAAACAATTCTGTCGGAACTGCGGTCCGCTACATGGCCTCTATCTGAAATGCAGCACTGTCCTCAGTGCTATGCATGCTGGTTTGGCGGGTGTGGAAGTGTGTGCTCCTCTCCATCCCACCGCTGCCACCACGGCAGTGGCCGAAAATTTCCATGTTGGCTCACACACGGGCGAGTAAGGATCTGTAGTCGCTATTAGTCTATGCTGTGCATGTTGGTTTGGCGGTCATGGAACTGTGTGCTCCTTTCCATCCCGACGCTGCCACAAATTAAGTGGCCGAAGCATTCGAGGTTGGCACACACACGGGCGAGTAACGCACATGTAGTCACTATAAGATGATCGGCGTACTGAACAGGGTCTCTAAGCAACATGCTGATCACTCAAACGCAATGGCTATTAGAACATTCGATATAAATGTAGGAAATAGATTTTACTTATACGAAGGATATATAGGTATGAAAGGGCATAATTTAAGATAAGGATGGAACCATTAAATGTTGATAAGCCGCGAATGGAGTGGTGGAATCTGTCTTGTCCGTTGGATAACCGGTGGAGAGTGCAAAGCTTTGGGCAACTTCAGGATCGCGATGAGGATCGCGATGCTAAGATTGAGCGTGGGATAACGAAACGATATGGAGCGACGGTAAACGTGGGGACGGGTGTCGGCGTTTGAGAGTGAAATGGAGCACCGGCATCTTCACCGACATTCGATCACTCCGTTGCCGTCCGGGATCGGTGCGAAAAGCGTTCGCAGTCCATTCAAACAATTCTGTCGGAACTGCGCTCCGCTACATGGCCTCCATCTGAAAGGCAGCACTGTCCTCAGTGCTGTGCGTGTTGATTTGACGAAATTGGAAGTGTGTGCTCCTCTCCATCCCACCGCTGCCACCACTGTAGTGGCCGAGGACTTCCAGGTTTGGCTCACGCACGGGTGAGTGAGGCATCTGTAGTCGCTTTTAATTTATACGCGAACATAAAAGGGTCTCGAAGTACCATGTCGATCACTCAAACGAAACGGTCATTAGAAGTATCGACAGAAATGTAGGAAATGGATTCTACTTAAAAAAGAATAAAAAAGGTATGAAAGGGCAAAATAGAAAATATGCAATGGACCGTTGCATATAGATATGTCCCGTGTGGAGTATGGGGAAATCTGTCATGTCCGTTGGATAACCGGTGGAGAGTGCAACGCTGTCGTCAACTTCAGGATCAGGAGGAGGGGATGCTAAAATTGGGCGGTGGATAACGAAACGATATGGAGCGACGGTAAACGTGGGGACGGGGGTCGGCGTTTGAGAGTGAAATGGAGCACCGGCATCTTCACCGACATTCGATCACTCCGTTGCCGTCCGGGATCGGTGCGAAAAGCGTTCGCAGTCCATTCAAACAATTCTGTCGGAACTGCGCTCCACTACATGGCCTCCATCTGAAAGACAGCACTGCCATCAGTGCTGTGCGTGTTGATTTGACGAAATTGGAAGTGTGTGCTCCTCTCCATCCCACCGCTGCCACCACTGTAGTGGCCGAGGACTTCCAGATTGGCTCACGCACGGGTGAGTGAGGCATCTGTTGTCGCTATTAATTTATACGCGAACATAACAGGGTCTCGAAGTACCATGTCGATCACTCAAACGAAACGGTCATTAGAAGTATCAACATAAATGTAGGAAATGGATTCTACTTAAAAAAGAATAAAAAAAGGTATGAAAGGGCAAAATAGAAAATAAGCAATGGACCGTTGCATGTAGAAATGTCCTGTGTGGAGTGTGGGGAAATCTGTCATGTCCGTTGGATAACCGGTGGAGAGCGTAACGCTGTGGGCAACTGCAGGGTCTTGATAAGGGGATGCTGACATTGAGCGAAAGATAACGATACGATATGGAGCGACATAAAAGCGTGGGTGCGTGTCAGCATGTGAGAGTTGAAAGGAGCACCGACATTTTTACCGACATTCGATCACTCCGTTGCCTTTCGGGATCGGTGCGAAAAGCGTTCCCAGTCCATTCAAACAATTCTGTCGGAACTGCGGTCCGCTACATGGCCTCTATCTGAAATGCAGCACTGTCCTCAGTGCTATGCATGCTGGTTTGGCGGGTGTGGAAGTGTGTGCTCCTCTCCATCCCACCGCTGCCACGACGGCAGTGGCCGAGAAATTTCCATGTTGGCTCACACACGGGCGAGTAAGGCATCTGTAGTCGCTTTTAGTCTATGCGTGTACATAACAGTGTCTCTTAGTACCATGTCGATCACCCAAACGAAACTGTCATTAGAAGTATCGACAGAAATGAAGAAATGGATTCTATTAATCGGAAGGATATATAGGTATGAAAGGGCACAAAAGAAAATAAGCAATGGACCGTTACATGTAAAAATGTCCCGTATGGAGTGTTGGGAAATCTGTCATGTCAGTTGGATAACCGGAGGTGAGTGCAACGCTGTCGGCAACTGAAGGTGGGGATGAGAGAATGCTGAGAATGAGCGGGGGGTTACGATACGATATGGAGTGACGGTTACCGTGGGGACGGGTCAGCATTTGAGAGTTGAAAGGAGAAACGACATATTTACCGACATTCGAACACTCCGCTGCCATCCGTATCGGCGCGAAAAGTCTTCCCACTCAATTCAAACAATTCTGTCGGAACTGCGGTCCACTACATGGCCTTTATCTGAAATGCAGAACTGTCCTCAGTGCTGTGCATGTTGGTTTGGCGGTCATGGAAGTGTGTGCTCCTCTACATCCCGACGCTGCCACCACTGTAGTGGCCGAAGCCTTCGAGGTTGGCACACACACGGGCGAGTAACGCACATGTAGTCACTTTTAGTCGATCCTCATACCGAACAGGGTCTCTTAGCACCATCTCGATCACACAAACGCAATGGCTATTAGAACATTCGATATAAATGTAGGAAATAGATTATACTTATACCAAGGATATAAAGGTATGAAAGGGCATAGTAGAAGATGGGGAAGGAACCGTTACATGTTGATATGCCGCGAATGGAGTGGTGGAATCTATCTTGTCCGTTGGATAACCGGTAGAGAGTGCAAAGCTTTGGGCAACTTCAGGATCGCGATGAGGATCGCGATGAGGATCGCGATGCTAAGATTGAGCGTGGGATAACGAAAAGATATGGAGCGACGGTAAACGTGGGGACGGGGGTCGGCGTTTGAGAGTGAAATGGAGCACCGGCATCTTCACCGACATTCGATCACTCCGTTGCCGTCCGGGATCGGTGCGAAAAGCGTTCGCAGTCCATTCAAACAATTCTGTCGGAACTGCGCTCCGCTACATGGCCTCCATCTGAAAGGCAGCACTGTCCTCAGTGCTGTGCGTGTTGATTTGACGAAATTGGAAGTGTGTGCTCCTCTCCATCCCACCGCTGCCACCACTGTAGTGGCCGAGGACTTCCAGGTTGGCTCACGCACGGGTGAGTGAGGCATCTGTAGTCGCTTTTAATTTATACGCGAACATAACAGGGTCTCGAAGTACCATGTCGATCACTCAAACGAAACGGTCATTAGAAGTATCGACAGAAATGTAGGAAATGGATTCTACTTAAAAAAGAATAAAAAAGGTATGAAAGGGCAAAATAGAAAATAAGCAATGGACCGTTGCATGTAGATATGTCCCGTGTGGAGTGTGGGGAAATCTGTCATGTCCGTTGGATAACCGTTGGAGAGTGCAACGCTGTCGGCAACTGCAGGATCGGGATGAGGGGATGCTAAAATTTGGCGGTGGATAAAGAAACGATATGGAGCGACGGTAAACGTGGGGACGGGGGTCAGCGTTTGAGAGTGTAATGGAGCACTGGCATCTGTACCGACATTCGATCACTCCGTTGCCGTTCGGGATCGGTGCGAAAAGCGTTCGCAGTCCATTCAAACAAATCTTTCGGAGCTGCGGTCTGCTACATGGCCTCTATCTGAAATGCAGCTCTGTCTTCAGTGCTGTGTGTGTTGGTTTGGTGAGTGTGGAAGTGTGTGCTCCTCTCCATCTCACCGCTGCCACCACTGTAGTGGCCGAGGACTCCCAGAATGGCTCACACACGGGCGAGTAAGGCATCCGTAGTCGCTTTTAGTTTATGCGCGTACTGAACAGGGTCTCTTAGTACCATGTCAATCACTCAAACGAAGCGCTCATTTGAATAATTGACAGAAATGTATGAAATGTATTCTACCAATAATAAGGATATAAAGGTATGAAAGGTCCAATAGAAAATAAGAAAGGAACCGTTACATGTAGATATGCCCCGTATGGAGTGGGAGAATCTGTCTTGTCCGTTGGATAACCGATGGAGAGTGCAAAGCTGCGGGCAGCTGCAGGATCGCGATGAGGGGATGATGAGATTGAGCGGGGGATAACGAAACGATATGGAGCGATGGTAAACGTGGGGACGGGGGTCGGCGTTTGAGAGTGTAATGGAGCACTGGCATCTTTCACTGATATTCGATCAATCCGTTTGCCCTACCAGGATCGGCGCATAACAGGGTCTCGAAGTACCATGTCGATCACTCAAACGAAACGGTCATTAGAAGTATCGACAGAAATGAAGAAAAGAGTTCTACTTAAAAAAGAATAAAAAAGGTATGAAAGGGCAAAATAGAAAATAAGCAATGGACCGTTGCATGTAGATATGTCCCGTGTGGAGTGTGGGGAAATCTGTCATGTCCGTTGGATAACCGGTGGAGAGTGCAACGCTGTCGGCAACTGCAGGATCGGGATGAGGGGATGTTAAAATTGGGCGGTGGATAACGCAAACGATATGGATCGACGGTAAACGTGGGGACGGGGGTCGGCGTTTGAGAGTGTAATGGAGCACTGGCATCTTCACCGATATTCGATCGATCCGTTGCTCTACCAGGATCGGCGCGAAAAGTGTTCCCAGTCCATTCAAACAAATCTTTCGGAGCTGCGGTCTGCTACATGGCCTCTATCTGAAATGCAGCTCTGTCTTCAGTGCTGTGTGTGTTGGTTTGGTGAGTGTGGAAGTGTGTGCTCCTCTTTATCCCACCGCTGCCACCACTGTAGTGGCCGAGGACTTCAAGGTTGGCTCACACATACGGGTGAGTAAGGCATCCGTAGTCGCTTTTAGTTTATGCGCGTACTGAACAGGGTCTCTCAGTACCATGTAAATCACTCAAACGAAGCGCTCATTTGAATAATTGACAGAAATGTAGGAAATGGATTCTACCAATAATAAGGATATAAAGGTATGAAAGGTCCAATAGAAAATAAGAAAGGAACCGTTACATGTAGATATGCCCCGTATGGAGTGGGAGAATCTGTCTTGTCCGTTGGATAACCGATGGAGAGTGCAAAGCTGTGGGCAGCTGCAGGATCGCGATGAGGGGATGATGAGATTGAGCGGGGGCTAAAGATTTGATAGGGAGCGATGGTAACAGAGGGACGGGGGGCAGCATTTGAGAGTGAAATAGAGCACCGGCATCTTCACCGACATTCGATCACTCCGTTGCCATCCGGGATCGGCGCAAAAAGTCTTTCCAGTCCATTAAAACAAATTTGTCGGAACTTCGGTCCGCTACATGGCCTCCATCTGAAAGGCAGCACTGTCCTCAGTGCTGTGCGTGTTGATTTGGCCAAAGTGGAAGTGTGTGCTCCTCTCCATCCCACCGCTGTCACAACTGTAGTGGCCGAGGACTTCAAGGTTGGCTCACATACGGGTGAGTAAGGCATCCGTCGTCGCTATTAGTTTATACGCGTATCAAACAGGGTCTCTAAGTACCATGTCAAGCATTCAAACGAAACGGTCATTAGAAGTATCGACAGAAATGTCGGAACTGGATTCTACAAATAAGAAGGATAAAAATTTATGAAAGGGCACAATAGAAAATAAGCAATGGGACGTTACATGAAGATATTTCCCAGTATGGAGTGTGGGGAAATCTGTCATGTCCGTTGGATAACCGGAGGAGAGTGCAACGCTGTCGGCAACTGCAGGGTCGGGATGAGAGAATGCTGAGATTGAGCAGGGGATAACGATACGATATGGAGCGACATAAAAACGTGGGGACGTGTCAGCATTTTAGAGTTAAAAAGGAGCACCGGCATCTTCACCAACATTCGATCACTCCGTTGCCATCCGGGATCGGCGCAAAAATCTTCCCAGTCCATTAAAACAATTCTGTCGGAACTGTGGTCCGCTACGTGGCCTCTATCTGAAATGAAGCACTGTCCTCAGTGCTGTGCCTATTGGTTTGGTGGGTGTGGAAGTGTGTGCTTCTCTACATTCCACCGTCGCCTACCACTGTAGTGGCCGAAGTCTTCGAGGTTGGCACACACACACGGGCGAGTAGCGCACATATAGTCGCTATTAGTTGATGCGCGTACCGAACAGTGTCTCTAAGTACCATGTCAATCACTCAAACTAAACGGTCATTAGAAGTATCGACAGAAACGTAGGAAATGGATTCTACTAATAAGAAGGATAAAAAGGTATGAAAGGGCACAATAGAAAATAAGCAATGGAACGTTAAATGTAGATATTTCCCTATGGAGTGTGGGGAAATCTGTCCTGTCCGTTGGATAACCGGAGGAGAGTGCAACGCTGTCGGCAACTGCAGGGTCGGGATGAGAGGATGCTGAGATTGAGTGAGGGATAACGATACGATATGGTTTGACGGTAATCGTGGGGATGGGGGTCGGCGTTTGAGAGTTGAATGGAGCATCGGCACATTCACGCCTCCTACGGGCCAACCATGCGTGTTCGCTATGGACCATGTACGGATAACTGCGTAATTGGTTTTTATGGGCAAACTAAAAGAAGTCATTTAAGGTCACTTTATTGAGGTAATAGGATATTCACCCTTGAGCTCACTATTCATATTCGAAAATGCAATAGAAAACCTTTTTAAACTGTTATTCTGCAAATGTAAATGTAAGCTCATTGATATGTGTGACCCAGAAGCAAGCTGCCGCTAGTGACACAAGCTTCATCTGAAGTACAATAGTTTCTCAGCAACTGAGTAAATGGTTTGCATTTCAATGAGTCAACAGCTTAGAAAGGACCACGTCGTTAGGAAGTCCATTAAATGCTCCAACGACCCTCTGTGAAAAGGTTTTCCGACGGACGTCCATGTGGACCAACTTGCTCTGTAGTTTAAACGGATAAACCTTCAGATATTCTGTCTTAGCCTTTTTGAAAAAGTCAGCGAATTCTAGGGCACATTCGCGGTTTGTAACAATCCGGTAGGTTTGGAGGAGGTCACTACGAAGTTGCCTGTAATTAAAAGGGAAAAAATCAAAATCAGCTAGTTTGGCGTTGCAAGGAAGATGACTGAGATTCTTCACCATCTTCATAGCCCTCACCTGCACTCGTTCCAGCTATAGATAATCCTTCCTAAACCGCGGGCGCCAGGCCTGGATGGCATATTCTAAGTGAGATCGAACAAATGCCCCGTAGGTTTTTCAGAATAGTTCTTTATCAATCTGCAAATATCCACGTTTGAGCACAAATAAGACCTGTATCGCGCATTAAGCTGTGAAGATGGTTTGACAGAGGAGTTTATTAGAACACCGAGGTCCTTTTGCTCCTCGAAAATTGAAAGGGGCTGCCAATTGAGAATGTATTGGTAGGAGTAATCTCCTAAGTGGTCCTTCTGGTACGGAGTATTTAGACCACACACTTCCCAACGTTAAAATTTTAGAGCCAACGAGCAGACCAGTTGCTAAGACGGTTGAGATCCTCTTGAAGTTTGTGCCTGTCAGAATCAGATCTTATGACCCTCTACAATTTAACATCGTCTGCAAACCTGACGGCGCTGGAACCCAGGTCGTCGACACAGTCGTTGACGTTCACTAAGAAGAGGAACGGCCCGAAGACGGAGCCTTGGGGGACGCCACTAAGAACCGGAGTAGATGTTGACTTTGTTGTTTCGATGCACACATTTTGAAATCTTCCTGTAAGAAAATCTGTGATCCATTTCAGCAGCATTCCTCTTATGCCAATTTCAGATAATTCATCGATAAGACGTTGGTGTGGGACATTGTCAAACGCCTTCTTAAAAATCAGTGCAGATGACGTAAATCCTACCATCTTCGTCCATTGCGTGAGTTCACTGCTCTGTTGAGAGCAATAAACTCAAAAGACAGGAGCGATTCTGTTTGAAGCCATACTGGTTCTTTGAGAGTAATTGGCTTTCCTCAAGAAACTTCATGGTCGCCTTCCTAATGATTGATTCCATTATTTTACAGCAAATGAAGGCTAGGCTGACAGGCCGATAATTGTTGACAGTAGATCGAGTCACACTCTTGTATATTGGGCATATATTTGCTGCCTTCTTTAACTGCCTGTTAAGTTCTCTTGTTAACCAGATAGGGCAACTAGTCTTCTTTTGAACCTTCACTGGACAAATGCGTTCAATCAGCTCAAGTGAAATAATATTAAATGATCGCCAGTTATCCTCCAGATTCCCTTTGAGCAAACAATCCCAATTCATGGACACCAGCTCGTTATTAATCACGTTAAAATCAGCCTTCCATATATTTCGCTTGCCTTCCGTTCTTTTCTGGCGTTACGAATAAAGAGTATCATCCCACAGCAGTGAAGGAGGGTCACTCTTACTGAAAGGTGCATTGCAATAAACTTAGTCAATGTTAGAGAAGTTTGTCGTCAATACTACGTCCGGGCTATTGGCTCTCTGGTTATCTCTATATCTCGTTGGTATGCTAACCTTCTGTGACAAAGGTTGGTTGAGAGTGAAATTCCTTAACTTCTGCCGTAGGAAGTTGGTGCACCGTCAACTGTCAGATTTTCCCAGTCTACTGTAGGTAGATTGAAATCTCCCGCAATAAGCCCCTCCTGGTGGCTTGCTATTTCCTTGACCAAATAAAGGGGTGACTCGTCAGCTGAACTCGGAATATTTGGTGGTCTATAGACCGTCAAGAATTTTAGATTTTGTGAACAATTCTTTTTTATCCTTATCCAGAAAAATTAACATTCAAGGAAGAGGGCGTGTGCTCGTTCGACCGCAGAGATTCCCGTCCTTATGTGTATGACCACTCCATCTCCCTGTCTATTTTCACGGTCTCTACGAAAGAGATGGTATCCGTCCATCGAAACCTCGCTATTCGCTACTTGTTGCTTTGAGCCAAGATTTTGTAATGGCAATGGCATCAGTGGTTCAGTGTGAGACTAGTGCCTTGAGTTCGCATATTTTCGAAAGGAGAGTTTGAGCATTGGTATACAAAAATCTCACTTTTGACTGGGTAACTCCACAATTTAGACGTCCACTCATTTCGTGGGATTGAATGCTATAATCTATCAGTGCCTCCCGAGACGAACGAGTGTCCATTATACCCAGGCTGCTGTTTGAGATGTGGTCGTCAGCCGAGTTCTGGAGCGCCTCCATTTTGTTATATATTAGCTCTGTACAGTTGCGTTCTTCGTAGTTAGCGTCCTTCGTCTTGGTGATTATCAGTCATGATGATGTAAGCGGTTTACCACAAGTAAGACCTATTCACCACTTTTATGTCCCATCCGTTATTTCGAACCATTTCCCCTGTTCACTTCAGTACTCAGTTCAGTTCAATGCAGTTCGGTGTATTAAGGGAAAGATAAGCAAACTCCTCTGAGCTCCCTCTTGGTTACAGTATAGTTAAAAAACTCTGATACATTATGAGAATGTAAAAAAGTTGGTTTACATAATAGCGTGCGGAATATAAGCAGCTGTTGGCTAATCGAAGAGAGTAAACATAAATGTGTACTCAATTATTACGAGTAGCATGGGGACACGCTATTGTTGTTGACAAGATTCTCGTGAGTGAGTCATATGCGATGAGTTTGAACTAATAAAAAGGCTAAAAATGGTACTGAAATATAGTAAGTAGTATTGCTTTAATAAGAGTGTGATTCAACTGGAACGTGACTAAGACGATCTGAGGATATTATAGTGGGCACTCGTATACTGGTCCAGGTTTTTCTTAAAAAGCTCAACGTAAGTAGCCACAACAATATCCACAGGCAGAGCATTCCAAGTGTCGACCGTTCTCTTGGAGAAGAAGATTTTTTGTATATAGAGTCTGGCCCCAGTCACAAGTAGTTTGAGTGGATGACCTCTCAAGTTCGTGGTTTTTGCCAACTGGAAAATGTCTCCAGGTACGAGGCAGCAGCCCTGATGGCACATGATACGGATTGTTTGTATCAAGTCACTTCATAGCTGTCTGTAACTCAAGGGAAAGAGATCAAGGTTAGCTAATCGGGTTTCATAGGGTAATGAGTCCCATCCAGTTACAAGTTTGGTTGCACGCCTTTGAACCTCTTCGAGGATATTGAGATCCTCACAGTCCAGGGTCTCCAAGCTTGGATAGTGAACTCCAATTGCGGCCACACACAAGTTCGAAAGACTTTGGCAAAAGCAGTCTTCATCGAAGGCAGAAAAAGCCCGCTTGACAAGGTACAGGGCTGACATCGCAGACTTAGCTACCTTTGAACAATGCAGCGAGGGTTTAAGGGAGCTCGAGATCCACACTCCCAAGTCCTTCTGCATGTCAACTTCTTGCAATGGTATACTATTCAGTCAGTAATCCACGAGGTTCAGAGTGCTAGTTCTACCGACTCATAGAATAGTGCATTTGTTCTCATTGAACGGCAAAAGCCAGTTCTTTGACCAGTGTTTAAGTCGGTTTAGGTTTTACTGCAAATGCTTTACGTACGCTGCAGTTCTGATCACTTTCCATAGCTAATATCATCTGCAAAACATGATGACATCACAATCCAGTTCATTGACGCAGTCGGTGACGTACGAAAATGAACAAGGTAGGGCCAAGAATGGAGCCCTGGGGAGCAGCAATTTCAGCTGCAACCTCCGCCGACTGCTGGTTACCGACAAAGACGGTTTGACAGTGGCCAAATTAGAAGCTTTTGTTCCATCTGAGGAGATTACCACTAAGGCCTGTTCGGTTGAGTTTGTGTAGGAGTCGCTGGTGTGGGACACTATTAAATGCCTTCTTAAAGTCAATTTAGACTACATGCAGTGCATTTCATTTATCAACTGCTCGCGTTCAATATTCCAAACAATAGAGCAAGTTCTTTACGCATGACCTGCCACTTCGAACTCCATGCTGCGCATCGGATAATAATTTATGGTGCTCTAAGAAGTGCATTAGCTCTCGCTTTATTATTTTTTCCATGATTTTGCAGCAGATCGAGATGAGACTAATTTGTCTATAATTATTTGCGGAGACCTTCCTGCCACATTTATAAAGTGGTGTGATTCGTGCAGATTTTTAATCCACAGGTAACGTGCTGGCTTCGGACGAGGTTTATATAAGCATGGACAATGGTTTGGCCTCTTTCACAGCGGGTTCCTTTAGTATCTTTGGCGCTATATCATCTGGACCCGGTGATTTAGACTCATTTAGAGTCAACAGCTCTTTATGAACATTTGCTTCACTGAAAGATACAGTCTCTATTGTTGGACCCTTCACCTAAGCTGTAGTCGGGAGGATTAAATGCACGTTCACTCGTAAAGATGGATTAAAAGAATTCTGAAAGGTGCTCTGCTTTTGCTCCATCCTCACTAATCTCTAGGTTTTTGCTTTTATTTAGTAAGGGACCTGGATCCTGTTTCGCGTGCTCCTTCTAATGAAGTTGTAGAATAACTTAGGATTTTCCACTGCACGGTTCAACAGGTCCTTTTAGATGTCTTGTCGGGTCCTGAGGATAAACCGTTTTACTTTATTCCTTTGTACCTTGTATGCGTTTATAGACGCAGGATTCTCATCACGAGTGATTTCTTTTCACAACCTCCGCTTTTTCTTCACTTCTTTTTTCCAACGTTCGAGTCAGCAACTGGGGTCTATTATCCAGTCTCTTACGTGAAATTGGGCAGTGGTTGCTGAGAAGAATATGCCATAACTCACTGAACAATTCCCAATCCTCGGTAAAATTGCTGGAAAAAGCTGATTCCAAGTTCACGTTGTTGATTTGAGTCTTCATTTGGTCGAATTCACCACGCCAAATATTTCTTATAAATCTGGTGGGCTGTTCAGGCACCGAAAACATCAAGTAATCCCAGTGAAGTACGACGTGGTCACTCTGACCTAAGCAAGGTAGACATCGCACCTCATCAATACTACCTAGCGATTTCGTAGACCAGGTTTAAACAGTTTGACTGCTGTCCCTCCCGCACCCTCGTTGGAAATAAGACGTGCTGAGTGAGGAATTACCTCAGTGCCATCCCTGAGGCAGCTCGATCACTGTTGGCGCACCAATCATAGAGATGTATTCTTATTTCTTCCTTTGGCACGCACCGTTAAATACCGTCAGTTTTTTTCGGTAAACGCTATAGCAATCTGCAATAAACTACCCAGAAGTATTAAAATTCAGCAAAAACTATCCTTTGTTTACGAGAGCTGTCACTAGTTTTTCTACATTCAGGACACCTTCCGCGAATTTTTGGGTGCTGATTCTCTGGAAGCTCTTTTTCCGTTCTGATGGCGTCCACGGACTCTGAATCTTATGCCGGACTTCATGCTGAAGACAATGTTGCTGGCTCTGCAGTCCGTAATCGGGTTATTCCTCAGTCTACAGCTAGCAGCCGCTGCCGGCATACTTGCTGCTAGTACAGAAGACCAGATCAACAACACCGAAAGGAGAAGTACTACACTGTGCACCTGTGTCAACACCTCCCTGTCCTAAACTTTAATCTGTTCAACAAGCTGCAGTTTTTTCTCATGAAAATACCTTAAAGAACGATCAGGAGTTTTTTTTTCACTGTCAGCTGGACCCCCTACTGTATATATCCGTTTTGACCTTGCCTGTAAACTGGCAATAAATAAATAAATAAATAAATAAACGTCGGTCAAAAGCTAGTTCTGGACCGCGTGCATATACTGAACTCTAGTCAATGAGCGGTGCATTGAAGTCGCCCATTATTAAGGCGTCAGGTCAAGAAGCAAATCTTTCTAACTCTTCTAACAGGCGAGCGTCAGCCTCACAGTCACTTCTTGGTGGTCAGTAGATGGTCAGGACTTCAAGGCTGTGTGATCTCGGCACTTTTATAGTGAGCCAGCTTGCATCGAAGCTGCATGCAAACTGTTCTATTTCTGGCACAAGGAGTTTGTGGTTTACGTAGGTTACAATGCCTCCTCCCTGACGCCCTTCCCGGTCTCTTCTGAATAGCTGGTAGCTAGATATAGTTAACTCACGGTCGTCCACATGTTGGGATAACCAGGTTTCTGTAAAGGAAATTACGTATGGTGAGAAATCACAGACATGGATCTGCATCTCGTCAAACTTTGATAACACGTTTTGTGCATTGGTGTACATGAATTTTAACTTCCAGTTTAAGGGGCAAGTGGTTACGATGACGCTCGAGCCTTCAGTTAATGCCGCGGCTGCGCGTTCATCCGTACCGGACCTGCCCAATGGAAGAATAGTGGACGCTGCTGCACTTTGTTGTTGTAGACAATCAAATTTCGCTCCCCCCTCGCTGAACCGCTTTCTCAGTTCCTGAACTAGTATACGAAGTTTCAGCTTTTCTGCTGGTGAGAAGTGCCGTTGAAAAACACGCCAGGGTTTGAGCCTTTTATTCTTAATCGCCTGGAAAGAATGAGCCTAGACAGCTCGCTTCTGACGAGGACGAATTTGAGAGGTCGAGGGCGTGTTGATTCTGGTGGGCTTTCCATCCGTTTCCCAAGGCGGAAGGCTTTTTCACTTCTACTGCCTCAGAGCGTTCCAAAATGATATTAAAGTTTGTCCTGGAAGAGCATTAGGTCATCGAAAACTCACTCCGTGGATGTTATTGAACTCGATTCCGGGAGTCTCTTTATAATGATGTATTTTTCTCTATCAAGTAGATTTGCATCTAACATTGAGATATCTTTCGCTTGATTATGTATTCCTCGGACAATATTCACTGGGGATGGCTAAGCAGATGCTTGTTCGTGGCCTTTTTCGCCAGACTCGGGAGAAACACCTGGCACAGAGGGCAGCGCATTGTTATCAGTAGTTCTGTTGGTGGAATTGATAGCATTGCTCGTACTTGGTTTAACAAGTTGGAAATTCTTTTGTGATTCGTTTATGTTTTTAGGGCACACGGCGTCTAACGTGATAGGCGGCACGCTCGTCATCGTTTCTGGTTCGGGTTTGGTGGAGATATATCTCAGAAGCGCTATTCTATTACTCAGATTTATTTTTTGTTTTTCTTTCGAGCTATCACAGTTTTCTCGTTTTGCGTCTTTCCGTCAGTTCGAAATACAGCTAGAAAAACGTCCCGTATTCAGTTATGGAGAGCCATTGTCCGTTCTCTGAGACGTAAAGCCTGAATATTATTTTCAAGAACGTTTTTAAGAGTCTTCGGTTATATTAGTTGATGTTAAACACCCGATTCCCTTAAAAGGAAAACTTTGTGCAAGTAAACGCATTATTCATCTTGAAGAAGGAAATTTGAGTATGCTCAGAAGAGTTTGAGGTCATATTCAACCCTTTCCTTTGCAATCAGAGAAGTGAACTCGCATCAGACCAATCACATAAACTCTAGCTATAAATTATTTGGAGAGGCAATCTTTTCTTCTGGTTTCAATTTTTAAATTGGCAGCTCACCGAACTCCACCCTGAATTTAATTGTAGGAGTTTTCTTTTTCCCTGCTTCTTTTCTTATTCACCGTATATGCCAATGAATTTATTATTTTTTTAAATGGCTAATCGTTCTGAATCGGATGTGCCTGCCATACAACTCAATTCTTCTGTTCATATGGCCGTTCAAATAATGCAGCAATTATCCAATTTGTATTAGAATTTAGAATTAGAATTTATATTTGGTTAGCACCGGAAAGGTACTGTCTAAGCAAACATTAGTAACGAAATAAAGTTATGACAATGTGTGCAGATAAAATGTACAAATTCATAACTTGTCCTGCTATTTCAACAGTTAGCAATGTTTTAAAATTAATGGTGAACTAGAAAAAAATAGGCAGTGAAAAACTCCTACCATGAAAAATGGAGGCAGAGTTCAATAGGCCTTCATTTTTCGAATAGAAGGTAGGAGAAAAAAACTGCTTAGGAAAAAAATGGTCAGGTGGTAGAATAGGGGAGGTAATACTGCAGTAGCATTTCAGAATGAGATAATGAAACGTCGAGGTGATTCGTTCTTGATCACTTAGGCGTATGAAACAGAATCTCACGAAAATGCGTCAATGAACTCAAGTCCTCAGCATCTTAGGATCCAGAATTGAATTCTGATGATAGTTAGTATCCAAAGAAACCGCAGCATTTTAAGACTGTGGACCACCGAATTTGTACGTCCAAAATGACGTCATCGTTTGGAGGACGGGTGATATAAGGAGATATTATAGTTTATGGGCGACTCGAGGTAGTGAAAATATAGTTTCAAGAGGGTCACTTAAATTCCCGATGGTCCTTTCTCCGATTCATGGGGAAAGCTACTGGGAAAAAGATGAGAGAAAATAAAAGGTTAATAGAATCAGTGTTAAGATAAATGTGCAGTCTTCGCTTGAATGCAGATAGACTAGTTAACGACCTAATTTTCAATTGGCAAGTTATTCCAAAGAAAAACTATACCTAGAAGCAAAGAAAAAGAGAGCGTTTACACTTGAGGATGCAGGGGGAGGTATAATTAATGTAGAATTTCTTAGGTTGTAAGGAAGACTAACGGGGTAATGACAGAAAGTTTGGGGAGAGTTGAGCTATTATTTAGTCGGAAATGGAGACAAAAGCCTGCTTCAAGTCTCCTGACCCAAATAAATTTTAGCTTCATTAGCTGGCATCTTGTTGAGTAGGAATTAGTTAAAAGAGTTGGATATAGGAGTTTTTTTGTGAAATTTCTTTGAACATTTTCAATTTTTGAACGGCTAGATTCGTTCATTAAACCGAAGAAAGGACAGCAAAATTCAAGAATCGGAAGTACAAACATACGATAAAGTCTTAATTTGTTTTCAAGGAGGTAGAAATTATAAGAAATAAAGCCGCAAATCTTAGCAGCTTTGGCCGTAATTCTATCGGCATGAGGCGAAAGATCTTATTTATTGGTGTAGCTTAAGCCCAAGTCCTTGATGGAGGAACATTCAATCATAGGGCAACCTTCAAAAATAAGAGGTTGCGGCAGCCTTACAGGCCCAAAACTCATGAAGCGACACTTAGTAGGTGAGAACTCAATTAGCCATGTGGAGCTCCAGGCCGAAAGAGCGTCTTAGTCTGAATGAATTTGTTCTAGGCACCGTTCGGTCGTAGAGTTAGAGAAGGAATACACGCATTTGAGGTCATCAGCATAAATAAACGATTGAGAATGTTAAACTATCGATAAAATATCATTTATATACAGTAAGAACAACAAAGGACCTAATACGGTACCTTGAAGGACACCACTAACAATCGGGGTAGAATTGAGTATGAGGAACCCTACTAAAACCTTTTTCTTTTTGATCATTTTAGGTATGATCTAATAAAGTAAGTAAGGGACTACGAAATCCTATAGCTTCTAGTTTAGCTAGAAGTCGTTTATGAGGCACTTTATCGAATGCCTTTACTAAGATCAAAAATAGATAACTACTACAGATAGATGATCATTACGAAGAGAGGTTAGTAGATTTTAGAAAAGTCATGTGGCAGGTTTCACAAGAGCGGTCCGGTAAGAAGCCGTGTTGGGTAAAGTTGATAATTTGATTGCTTAAGCAAAAATCGGTGATTTGTTTTGCAATTAGTTTTTCGAAGAGTTTAGCAAGAGAGGGCGTTTTATGAACACCGCGATAGGTATGAGTCTCAAGCGGGAACCAGATTTTAAAAACTGGTATTATAATAGAAGTTTTCCAATAATCGGGGAAGAAACCATTTTCGAGAAATACTGAGAATAACTTGCTTTAGTAAAGGTGGAAAAATCCCTTAACTGTCTAATAAGTGAGTTTGGAATGTTATCAGTTCCAACCGAATGTGAATTTTTAGGTGAGCTATTTCTTTTGAATACATGAAGGCGAGAAATTAATAGTTGTTAGAAGCGAATTTGAAAGCAGAGGAATTGTGGGAGTAGGGCTAGTTTCAGTGGTAAAGTGGTTGGCAAAAACGAATTTAACAATTCAGCTTTTGCCCAAATCGTTTGTAACAAATTTTTTGTTACAGTCGAGTAAGGGCGGAGTTACATTCAGACGCTTAGCCGACGACCGAACATGGAATATTTGAGCAACAGATTTGGATGAATGGGCATCACTTAGTGCCCGAGAATCTACGCTTATCTCTTGCGAGCCTAATTTTTCGATGCTTATTCAAAATATTTGTGCAATCCTTAAAATGAACTGACAAAGAGCTTTTAGATGAATCTTTAAAGTTGTTTTTCGTAATTTATTTAAGTCTGTCCTGGAGAAAAATGCGGAAACAGTAGAAGAAGCTGTATTTTGAATTAAAAATCTTAAACGGGATAAAAAGGCCTGGATCTGTGAGGCTCTGCAATAGCTCACGGAAAAAGTTTGGATCGTTAATTGAGAATATGGTATGCCAATCTAGGAGTGCTTTCGAAATTATTAATTGTTTCATGGTTTTATGTTAGCAAAAGTCGAGGTTATTGCATTTAACCTCAGGCTTCGGAAGAAGGGGACTGGAAAACAACAGTGAATTATTGCGTGATCACTTGTGAAAAGATCATGATGGAAATTCATAAAGAGAGGGTGGACATCGTTTGTAAAAATTAAATCTAAAATGTTGTCATTTATAGTAACTGATCTGACCAGTTGAGACATGTTTGAAAAGTCAATAGTATCGACAAATTTCTGATGTTTAGGCGGAGAGGAATTTGCCTGCCAGTCAATGTCTGGCAGATTGAAATCGCCTACGATTATTTTGATATCAAATTGAGTGTCTGCAACTTTTTCAAATAGTTCACAGAGCTCGCTTTCATTGCCAAAATAACACGGAGGATTATAGACACAGCCAATTATCGCTTTTTATTGTGCGGGAGGATGACTGAAGCAAAGCATACATTTCCAGAAAAGGACGAAATGCTCAGCTGAAAAGGGAAATGTACAAAGGATGACTTAATATAAAGGAGGCAAACCACCGCCACGTTTTTCAGCGCGGTCTTGTCGGTAAAAATTGAAATTATCTATAGCAAGCGTTGAGTCAGAAAGTAAAGAGTGAGCCCATGATTCAGTGATGCACAGCACATCTGGATCAAGCTCAAAGGCTTCTGTTATAAGCTCAGCCATCTTATTAACAACTGATCTCGCATTGAGTGAAACTAAGCTGAGCGTATTCCTGAGCTGCAGGTTACGCTCATCAGTTTTTATAAAAAGGAAAATTTGGTGGCGGAGAAGAAAACTGGAAAGAAGAAACGAAAGGTGGGAAACAAAATCGCTCTGGTCTACAATTAGTCAAAATATTATTGTTTAGAGAACTGAGACTAGCCACCCTCCCTCAAAAACAACCGGCTTGCCCACTTAAACTGTTCGTCCTTGCTTAATAAAACGCCCCTGTTTCTGAATCTGGTCGTCGTCTACTGTCCAGATATTGTTATAGTAACTGAAACATGGGCACCCCTTCTGTAGCCGATTCCGAACTCTGTCATATAGGCTATAATTATACTCAAAATGATCGCTGTGACAGTCGTGGTGGAGGAAGTTGTATTTTTTTTAAGAAAACACTGATATTTCAGCTCCTCAACTATCCACAAATAACCGCAGTTCAAGAGAGCTGTTAGCTTCAAATAACCTTAAAGTAAAAGAACTCTTTACTCGTTGGCTGTCTCTATCGCCCGCCCAATACTAGCGAGGATTACGAGCTTTGTCTATCATAGGCATTTCACGCCGCGGCTGACTTAAAGTTTTAACTATTGCTTGATTGCAGGTGATTTTAACGTTCCCGAAATTCGATGGTTTCCACCTTCCGGTCCCATAAAGTTCGATAACTTACTCGAGGCCGTAGATATCAGCATGCGGAATCAGGTCGCTGACGTCCCTACACGAAGATCAAGCATACTTTATCTAATCTTATGCAGATGTTGCCTGCCTTTGACAGTGCCAACTTTAGGCCCATTTGGGAGCTCAGACCACGATATCGTTGTTTCTACACTAAAATTCGAAAATAATGAAACGTTTTTCACAAAACATAGCTTTTTCTTTGATTTCAAATCCGCCCTTTCGACAGAATTATTGATACATATTTATTCCTGCGACTGGTGTGATTTCATTCTATGTCAGGAGGTGAAAACCTGTACTGGTATGCGGTTCCAAATTTCGGATCCACGGATGCAGTTTATCTCCCTTGATCTTTTCACCGTAGGTTGCGTTATCTCTCTTGCCGATTCTATTTGTAAAACAACATTTCCGTTCTTATCTTGATCGGACGTATATTTGACTATGAGGCAATCTGAATAAAAGAGGCTAGCCAATGTGGTCAAATATTTCGAAAAAGTTCTTTAAATGTCATGAAATCTTTTTCACGCACAATAATAATCCATAGGATAACACGAAAGCGCGTCCTTTCGAGACGCCATTGGCAATCCTATAGTTGATGACAAATTGACGACTGATAGTTTTAACGTTTGCTTGTCCAGAACATTTATTCTGTGTAAGATGTTTAAGCTAGCTCTGGAAGGTGAAACCATTTCCGGTGTGTGTGGAAGGAATCGCACATTCTAACTATTCACAAACACGGCAAATCTACGTCATTTGACGATTTTTGGCCAATCAACACATTGTTCGCATCTACGAAAATGTTGAAGACCTTGATCATAGATAAGATTATGTAGAATTTAACTGAGAATAACCTACTGAGTGCGGCCCAGCATGGGTTCCTCAAAACAAGGTCTTGTGCTACCTGTCAACTCCATTTCTTTGATCACGTTCTGCAATCTAGGGACAATGCTTTTACGAGCACAAATGATTTCTCCTTAGAATTAATTCGTAAGCAAATAATTCGTTTGACAAACTGGCACTCTTCGGGGACTGACTCAGTTAGATAGATGGATGTTTTAGTTGAGTACCCGAAAGGGCACTGTCATTGGATGAAAATAAGTTTAAATGACTGCTAAATCGTGTAAAGTTAATTTTGAATAGAAGTCAGCTTTAAGGAATGACAATGGACACAAATCAGTGCGGTCGAAACATTAGATGAAAGACCAGACAGGAAAAAATACCTTGGGCATTTGTATGGAAGAAGCATATCTTTAATGGGGTTTGTGGGATTTTAAGGATAAAAAACTGTCACTCCTAGATGAAAAACATACGCTTTTGGTAGGACCGACATGCTGATGAGAGTGTTTGAGCTTCCAATGCTCCTCATCGTGGGAGAAATCATTTAACGCAGCGCAAGTGTGAACTCAATTTGTATCGAATGGCTTTAATGGTAACCGTCAAGTATTCTAGACAGGGAAAACCTTCGCAGGCATCATCTGTTCGCTTTGGGTCGAACGAGAAAATGAGCATAGAGATCGCGAAGGTCATGATAGAATTGCCAGAGAAATAACCAAGGTTCACTGATTTCTGATTTCTCAGACCATCAACAGAGGAGCTCGAAACGATCGTCAGCAGGCCGAGTTAAGTCAACACTGCAAAACTGCTTCGCGAGGACATATGAAGCAGCATGGTAGGTTGCTTCTGAGCGTAGTTCAAAAGGATAATGGGTGATCTGATAATTGAGTAAGACGAGAGCAAAATAATGCGCTCAGGGGTGCTAGTTGGCATGAGAATCGATCATGAATATGAAGCCTGCACTGCTCAGTATTCAGGTTATAATTCGGATGATGGTTATCGGCATTCAAAACGGAGTTGCTTCAAAACGAGCGTGCAATATGACATAATTGTTTGGCGTTCATCTTATGTTGGCATGATTTATGAATACATCATTTTTTGCGGGGGAAAAGATGGATGGATGATATAATTCGGAGAGGGCCTTCTTAATTTCCGATGGTCCTTTCTCGGGGTCATGGATTAGGCTGCTCTGGAAGGAAGAGGAAAATACAAGTTTATTTGAAGCAGTGTTAAGATAAATGTGCAGCCTTCGCTTAAGAGGAGACAGGTGTTTTGATTACCTTATATCGATTGGCAGATTATTCTAAAGAAAGCAATACCTGGAAGCAAAGAATAGAAAGCGTTTGCATGTGGAGGATATGGAAGCGAGTATAACAATTGAAGAGTTACGCATGTTTTATGGACGACTAATTGGGGTTAGGGCTGGAATTTGGGAAATATTTGAACTATTATTAATGCGATAAATGGGGCAGAAGACCACTTTCAGTTTCATAAGAGGGCCGAACTTCTACCGATTTCTTCTCCATATCTTCTGAATTTATCTTTTAAACGGATTCTTTCCTGACTCATGGAAGCCATCAACTATTCTTCTTGTCTTCAAGTCGGGATCTCGTTCGGATGTAAACAATTATTGAGGCGTTCGCAAAACCCCGGCTCTAGCAAAACGTATTGACAAATTATTTTTAATCAAATTTTTGACATTTGCCTAGAGAAAAGCTTTAAATCGACTCGCAATATGGTTTTCTACCAGAAAGATCATGCGAGGTGTGTCACTGAGCTTTTCATAACCTTGTCACTTCCCTACGTAATGAGCAGTAGTCAGTGGTTGCGATCTACTTTGACCTGAGCTAAGCCTTTGATGAGGTAACACACAGGCATCTTCTGATGAAACTGGAAGCCCTCGACATCCGGCCTTCTCTCCTTGACTTCATTGTTTCCTACTTGTCTAACCGTAGCCAGAAGGTCTTAGTAGTTAAAAGCTACTCGACGCCTCAGCCGATCACGAGTGGATATTTTCAAGGCACGGTTCTAGATCTCTTCCACTTCATTCAATACATAAATACAATTTCCACTGTGCTAAAAAATTCACAAAATTACGTTTACGCTGATGATCTCAAGTGCATTTACTCATTTTCTAAAAGAATCCGCCAATAGTTGTGATGATAAAATTAACACTGATCTACTTAGGCTCTCACGCTGTAGCTCTAGGTGACAGATGGAATTTTCTCCATCCAAGACTAGTTTAGTGTGTTTTGGCCCCACCAAGCTTCCTGGACCTCTAGTATTTCAAAATAGTACACTTTTAGAACGATTAATCAAAAAAAGAATTAGGTATAAGCAACACAAAATAAGCTAGTATTATCGCCTCATGCAAATCGAATTTCTGCAAAGGCTGCACAGATATGTGGTTTTATATCGCATAATTTCTTCCTTCCAGAAATAAAGTTAAAACTGTACCGCACGTTTGTTTTTACCATCAAAGAATACTGCTGTCCCCTCTTTAGTCTACTGAATACCTCTGACCGCTATAAGATTGAAAATGTTCAGGGATTTTTTTTAAACTTGAAGACTATTTTCTCTACCTGGATCCATTGTCTCTTATACGGATAGATGCACGTTAGTAAACATTAAATTTCTGTGGTTAGGAAGACTCTGAAACCGGTCTCTGCTTCCTGTTTTGCGTTAAATCAAGCTCAAATCTCTCACGAATGAAAGCTCTCCCTCCAGAGATCGATCTTATGTCGCTCGTCATTCTTCCAGGAGCATTTTACCACCCCTTATGTTGACAACTAACCGTTTTCAGTTTTCTTCCTCCAAATGTGCTTTAATATTAAATAATCTTCCACTCTAAATTAGGTTGTCATCTTCATTAACAATTTTCATGACAAAATTACGCAAACGTTTAACTTCGGAAGATATAAAGTCCTTATTGTCTGTTTCCTTCTTAAACACGCTACCTTTGGATTTGGAAAGGGTTCCTCCTGTTTTTGAGGCAGTTCCATTGATATAACATTCTTTTCTAAATAGTTTTCCATTATCCTCTGCAGAGTCAATCTTCGCATTCACTTTTTCGTCTCCTTCTTTTCAACTATCCTCGCCAACTCTTGTCAACCTTGATACTTTCCTCCATTTTTGCAACCCTGACGATAGTCTCCTAGATCTGTTAATGATCGTGGCGGCTTCTGATATATTCGCCACCTTGATGGTGGACTATGCAGTCAGCAAAGTCGCATCTCGGTGATGTTCTCGTGACCTCGACTTTGGCCTCTTAGGTTTGATTCTGTTGTCTACTATGATTTCCTCCTGTCCTACCTCTCTGATAGTTATAAACAGTAGCTCTGGCTGTTTGATGATCTCTCCCACGACAAAGAACATTCTGAACCCCTCACGCATTGTAACCAACATCACAGTACTCTCGCAGTGCATCGTACCAATCCCATCAACTCTAGCTTTTAATTTTTTAGAGTAGCCATTTTTTCTCTTTATTTCACTTTCTAAATTTGTGGCTCGCCAAACTCCGCCCCCGGATTTGAACTGTGGGATTTGTTTCACTGCTTTTTTCGTCATTCACCGTATATTACAAAGATTGTTAACTATAGTTTTGAAAATGGCGAATTTTTCTGAATCGTATGTGCCTACCGTACTACTCAGTTCTACTTTTCATATGGCTGTTCACATAGTGCAACAATTATCTGTTTTGTATTTATTTATACCGCGATATTAATTTTTTAATGATTGGGCCCTCTGCGCCTTAAATATAAAATTTATTTATCATTTCATTCATTTCCATTCGATAACATCCGAGCAAGGATGCCCGCACACTATCGGGCGCGTCCTCACAGCGCCAGCCACCTACGCCCTCTCTCACCTCCTATAATTTTGGCTTGGTCATGAACCTGGGTCCAGGTGAGGGGGAAAGACTGCGGTAGATGCAGCGAAAGTCAACTATCGCTTTAAAATAAATAACGCTGAAGTCAGCGTCCCTACACCGTGGCATGGGTGGGTGGCACGGTGGCACACGGTGGACATCGTGCAAATTGACGATCAAAATATCCAGTATTCCGATGTTAACTGGGTGTTTTTGTAAGGGATTTTTGAGGCTTCATTTGCATTACTATAGCGAGAACACTAGCAGTACACTAACACTCTTACTGTGCACTTATCCCGATTCCTACCTTACGCCACCTGAAAATCTGAACCCTAACAAAAGCAGATAATCCTGTTTCCCAAAGTTAAGGAGCAATCGAAAAGAAAACTGTTTTATAAAGGTCTTGATGACATACTTAAGTATGGTACATTAATCACACTTTTTGTGACGTTTTTTTTTCCTTATTTACTACCTGAACATAAATTTTGTAGCCTTCTGTGCTTCCGACAGAAACGTTTATTTTGAAAACTTATGTATGATAATACGCACATAATTGAAGCAAAACGCGAGAATAAATTACCAGCCGTCTGTTAATGAGTCCACCTTATGTTGCGCACGTTTTAACCAAAATGAGTAAACCAAACATCGATAGGAGGTCTGAATACTTTAAACTTAGACGCACTTCCTTGAGCCCATTCACAGCAATTATTCTGGCTGCGGAACGTGGGCACTGGAAGAATTATCGACTTCCTCCTCTTCATTTTCACTCTCTTCAATTGCTGCCATATCTCGGGCGATCTCCCCCTGCACGTCTATGCCACGACTTTGAAGCATTGAGACAAGAGTCCAACAGAGTTCTTTCCTTCGTCTTCTTCGGTTTTTCTCACATGAACAGTGACGCCTGCATCCGCTACTACATCTGGAATAGTTGAAACATTGCTCTCGGCTACCGATATGGTTTAAAAACTGACATGGTTTCTTGACAACGAATCCTGTGCAGTTACACCCTGGGTCTGCGTCTATGCTATGAGGTTGATGCGCGCTGCAATGGCCGCAAAAGGGCTTTCTCTTGTCACCTCTACAGGGGTCACCCGGCCTAAATTCCCTTCTATTCCCTTGGCCTGACCTGTTGTCCAAACCCACTTGCTGCATGAAAAGAATCTCCAGCATCTGAACTGCCCTCAGTTTACGCAGTAGCTCCGGGTTCAAGTCCATTTCTGAATCATCAAAGGTTGCTTGCATACGCTGAAATTGGCGCAGGGTCTCTATTGTCCATCGCATCACACCATGCATTTCGTTCTGCTTCCGTTTGAGCATCTTTTTCCTCTCCGCGAAGCAAAATAGCGTTCAATCTTGGCTTGCAGAACTGCTTCTGGGCTTTCTGCTGCTCCTCCAGTTGCCTTTGTAAACACTCCTCTTCATACTCCTCGTTAGCGCGTTCAATCTCGGCAGCTGACTGGGCAGAAATCAGGTCTTTCTTATCTGGTAGGTCAGGTGAACCGGTTAACCGAGAAATCATAGAGGAAAACCGATTACCTATACTTGAAAACCCAATTTTCTTGCTACTGGGAGGTGGAGGCGTCCATTTTTGAGTTACTGACGTGGGAGATTTGACGTTTGTGGGTTTTACTGCATTCAGACTGACTGACTTAGGGGGTAGCAGCCATAGAAGAAGTGGAGGCGGATGATGGTATATTTTTGATTGATTGGTTTGATGGGACCTGAGTCCGACTTATTTGGCGGGAACCGGAACCGCTCAGTTGCGTCGGGGAAATTTGAAGCGCCGACTTTGCTTGCGGTTGTGATGATTTTGAGTTTACCATCTTTAGCTGTCCGACAGATGGAGTTTGTTCAAAGGCTTTCGAATTCTTCTGACTCACTGTTGCAAGGAGTGATGTATTTGTTGAAGGCTTCCCATTCAGTACTGTAGAGTTTTTTGTTTCATACGCCTGAACTGAGACCGCTGCGGCTACTTCCGGTGTTGGAAGCTGCTCGGAAGTCTTTGGCATTTCTACTTTTCTGGGTTGTTCGGGTTCGTTTGTCGATTGAATCACTGCACTTTCCCTCACCGTTGGTTGCGACTGGGGCAACGAGGGAGATGTCTGCCCGATTTCTTCATCTCCTACTTTCACGGCCTCTACCAAATCGGACGCCGTACCTTGTGCAGAGAAGGATGGACGGTTCAGTGGATGCGATAATTTAGATATTTCCTGTACCACGGTTTCCGTTCCCAAAGTTGATTCGAATGATGATATCGGGGCTGCCGAATACGCGCTAGGCACAGGGGCTGGTGGGACTTCCAGAACCCCTTGAATATTTACCTTTTTGTCTCTTTTTGGCTTCCGCTCAGGTGGTTTCTGTTTAGCTTTCTGATAACCATATCCAGGTGGAACCCTATAGAGTTTCTGGGCAGCTTCGTCCTCAAAAGGCATATTTTATTCTCCCGAACATGTATGGTGCACGCATTTTATTCGTGTCACCAGATCATTAGAAATGTCTACATCCTTTCTAAAAAAACTAGCGTGTTGGTCATTGATTTTGCGGTCACGTGACTGACGAGGTCGCTGAACTTATGCTTAATAAGAACAGTAGACGGTTGTGACCAAACAATAACCTGGCCAGAAAAGTCTTACTTTACTAACTTTCTCATTATGAACATATTAAATGATCGCGATCGACCACAATCCACTTATAGTCGAAGCGAGGAAGAGAAATCAAGACATGCGAGGATTAACGCTGCAAAGGATAATTTCAGTTGATTTGGCAATTAAATGGGAGCTGTCATCTAAACACAAAAAACATTTAATTTTTGACATCCACGTTTAGTAGGGCCCTTTGCGAAGTCCAGAGTTTGAGTGTTATGGAATGAAAAGAATAATATTAACTTTATACCTTCCAAGATTATATGCTTGCGTTATTTTAATCTGCACGCCTATAAATTACATGGGGAAAATTTTCTAGTTAACTATTAATTATAAAAAAGCGAATTTGGACATGAACAAGCGTTTACCTTTAGGGGTAGAGCAAAGCAAGGCAAAATAACCATAGATAAATTACACGTAACACAAGATCGGCTTACTTGAGTTAATGCATTGATGCGTGATATTTATGACCTTGAGTATTTTAAGCGCTCTGGGGACACTATCATAACAAAGTTAAGTCAATGTTAAAATCATTACAGCGCACACTTTGGTGCCCTATATGAGCAGCCAGATCTACAGGAGAACTAAGAATTGGTGATTGTGGATAAAAGGCAGTTTTTCAAATCCATCGGTGATTAATCCTTGTAATGCAATAATAAACAATTTTTCGAAAAAAGATGAACTCAAAATGAAGCAAGGACAAAACAGCAGGGAAAGTGCGTCAGAGTTCAATGAGCCCCACACTTTCAAAAAGACTCGAAGGAGAAAAAAGCTGCCTTACAAATAAGATGGAGAAGCATGGAAGGTGGCTTCTGAGTGCAGGGTTAGACTATCAAGAAGTTCCAAAAAGTGAATATTAAGACCTCAATATAGGGCAACGCATGGGTATAAGTTCGCATGCGAATCCAAGAGGACCAACAGTAGACGTGAGCCTCGACATCGCAGTAACCAGGAGGGAATTCTGATGATGGTTAGAAGCAAACGAAACGGTGGTGGTTAAAACCGTGTGCGTACGATTTTTAGCCTCAGGGAAGAGCAATACGAAAATCCTGCACAAATACATAATTTGCAAACGGTCTCCTAAATTCCCAATTGGCCTTTTGAGGGTCACAGAGAAAGCAAGATCAATCACAATCCGCTTAGATTCCAAGCGTGGAGGGGACAGTAAGGCTGCGATGATTATCTTTGTGCGAGGAAATGCAAGCTTGCTGACCAACAAAACTACCAGCAGCCGGTGAAAATGGAAGCATGTACAGTCATGGTTAACAGATTGTTTTGGGATCAAAATTAGGAGAGGACGGTAAAAGTCGCGTAAGTTATCGCTACGTGGAGTAGGGGAAGAGTATGTGGTGGATTTATCAGCAAATTAAAAAAGAGGAAGTCTTAAACGTCTAAGTGAGTGGTTGAATTTGAACAAATAAAACATCCATTATCTGACCTTAAATCATAGGAGGACCCTTATCAAAGTCCAGAAATTAAGTGTTTGAGAATAAAACAGCCTCAAATGACTGTATGCTTTCTGAGGTAAGACGTTTATGTAATTTAAATTTAAATACTGATACCTTAGACGATGATCAAAGGTTAAAAGTAATATTATTCAACAGGAATGCATAGTTGAATGCAAAAATGAGGACCGTTAAACGTAGGGCAAATATGCAGTGAAAAAACTACCCAGGAATGATGTAAAGGCCCAAAAATTCAGCAGAGTTGTTTGAATGAACTTTTGCCATTGCCCACGTGGATCCCCGATGCGAATGGTGGTACCGTTTGTCAGCGAACTTGACTGGTGTTCCTTCTCTCCCTTCTACTAACATTGCCCCCCGCTATCGCCCTCGTTTCTTTGCACGTGTCCCCTACCGTCTGCACCTGTACCACCCTTACCCGCAGTTTCCGATAGCGCTGCAATCCCCACCGGCATCTAACTGATTTTGGGTGACCAACTCCCACTCAGAATGGATTATTTGTACAGTACCTCACTATTCCATTGTATCGTTTTATTTTTCCCTTTCGCTATTCTCCCATTTATTGACACTAACTGATTTCATACGCGTAAGACCAGTTTTCTTATTATATCCATATGCGTGCTTCCATGCGTGGATGGATGTGTGCATTCATGAAAACTTGATGTAAGCTAATTGAAATCTCAAGGTATAGTAAATACTACATCAAGCTCGACAAAATTATCTTCAACTGTAAATGCTCTGTGTTTTTAATTTTACTTCGGCCACAACCACTCATCTGATCAAGGAAAGGGTATGACAGGACAAAAATGTGAGAAAGTTGTATATTGTATATTTTGAGTGTAACGGGCGTAGCCCTTGTTGACCCAATTTATATACAATCAAAATGATAAATGCAATTATATACAGACAACATAAAATACCGTTAAACATTTTACATCAAACGTCTAGAGGTACGATACACATAAATTGAAATCATGAAATAAAGCTAATTGTTGGCTGATGATAGTACTGCAGGGTAAGTCATTGGTTGTCAAAAATAAAACAGTTTAACGGCCATTGGAACATTTCCACTATAGTTTACGTAATTATTTGTCTTGGAAGTCAGTTCCACGGTTGAGAAACTCACTGACTTAAAGAAAACGTTTGTTGATCTTGGTGCATACATTCGCGTTTGACCTTATATGGATGACCATTCAGATGTGTAATGTTTGTAAACTCAAAGAAATCTTTAGAGTTCAGAAAACAGGCATATCCGTGGATAATTCGGAATGTCCATAGTAGGTCACATCTCATTTGTACATAGAATAAATGAAACATGTTAAGCTCGATAAGCCTTTCTGGGTATGACAGAGTCCTAAGATCATCCACCAGCTTTGTCACTCGTCTCTGCACCGGCTCTATGGGCTCACTATCTTTATTCATCTAGGGGATCCATGCTGGCATTCCGTATTCTCAATATGGTCTAACGAAAGTACAGAAGATCCATCAAAACAGTTCAGGAGGAAAGGCTATGAAAGCGCGCCTGATCCAGTGCATTGTGCTTGGCGCCTTTTGGACGGCTCGTTTGGAGTGTTTGGAGGGCATTAGGTTGGAAGCTATCCAGACACCTAGATCTTTGTGCGTATCTAGTGATTTTAGTAGATTTCCCTTTAGGTACTACTAGTATTCGGGAAAACGTCTTTTCCCAGCTTACAAGCGTAAGACTGCATATTTGGGCATATTGAGCGTTAGAAGCCAGTTACTGTACCAGACAGCCAATTTTTCAAGGTTTTCTTGTATTGTTAGTTTTGTTCGCGGGAAAAAATGTTATGTGACCTGAACCCACCTAGCTGTGAAGCCTATGCAGCAATTTAATTTGTACAAGATGATGAAGCCTGTTTATTTGGATAAAATGAAGCCGAAGTTCTTTATAATGGAAGATTAGAAAAATGGATTATTTTGAAAGGTTATGTGACCGGGAAGCTTCGCGAATCTAAAAATAATTTAAACGCATTTGGGTAAAGAAATTCCACCTGTAAACTTAACTTCATTTCCACCGGCGTTGTAGATCGTGGTCGCATTTTTTAACGAAAAATTTTACATTGTCTTTAGCAAATCAATAAAAACACTGAAAGTCATCAGCATACATTCAAGTTTGCAAATTTCTGTTTGCTGCTGAAAGAATGAAAAGCGGACACAACAGAATGCCTTGCAGTACGCCACTTATGATCATGTGGTGCAGCGAATACAAACAACGTATGCAAGACATAGCCTCCTCAAGAATACCTTATGTAGAGCTAAAAGACATTGTATCTACAGAGCTCAGTAAATCAGTAGACATTTCCTATCATTGAAAGGGAGATCAAAGCAGCTCATGCACCTTACTACTATCATCCAGCTCAGACAGAAGCCATAATGCTTTGGATACAAAAACATCTGCGGCATCGTTGCTGGATGATACAAAAAAGGGTGACGTTGGAAAGCTAATCGAATTCGAAGGACCGAAGACGTAGGATTCGAAGCCGAAAATCGCCAAGATGATTTTACAAAACAAATGAGTTTTAACTCCGAACACAGTTCGTTCTTACAGATAGAAGATCAGGTTGAATCCTCTGCTGTTGAAAAAGAAGCAAGTGCAGAAAACATTGGCCAAGTTCCTAAAAAGGGTTCGCCATTAACTTTAGGAATCGTTGCTCGTACTGACGCAAATAACATCGTCAACCAAAGTAGAATTCTTCCGGATACTGATGCCCTTAAATAAATCAGAGCACCAAGTCACCAAACAGACATTTCGACCGAAAACGCAATCTAGTTATTAAAGGGGCTTCCGAGTCCACTTCTCTGATTGCAAAGCAAAGGGTAGAACATGACCTCAGTCTTTTCCGAGAACACTCATATTCGATTCTTCAGGATGGCGAATGCGTAACAGTGCACAAAGCATTCCGTTTAGGAAAAGCGGATGTTTTACAAGAACTATCAGCACCAAGGCTTCTTAAAATCATTCTTGAAAATGATGTTCAGGCATCACGCCTCCTAGAACGGAGAACAGCTCTCCGTAGCTCACACAGGGATGTTTTTTTTCAGACGGATTACGAACCCAAGGAAAGGTACAAAATGCGGATGCTTAGAACAGAACTGAAGAGGAGGACCGAGCAGGGGGAAAAATGGCTCCAAATAAAGGACGGGGAGATAAAAGTGATAAAGAGGTCTTTCTTATGGCAGACCCCGTACATAATCAAGGTGAATTCTCGCCGAGACGGAGGACACTAAATACGATGTACCCAACTGTACAGAGCTTGAATAATAAAAAGAAGGCGCTAAAGAACTCGGATGACGACCACTCATCAGAACTCAGCGTCGGCGGAAGGGACACCAGTTCATCTCGGTAAACAATGACAGACACTAGCATTCAAACGCACGAAATGAGCAGAAGTCTATATAGAGGAGTTACCCAGTCTAAATTGAGATGTTTATATACAAATGTTTAGAGTCTCCTTTTGAAAGACGACGAACTCAAAGCGTTAGTCTCAGACCGAACCCCCGATATCATTGCCATTACGGAAACGTGGCTTAAAGCTGAAATCGCGGATAGCGAGATTTCAATAGATGGATGCCAAATATTTCCCAAAAGACCGAGAAAATAGACAGGGAGGTGGAGTGACCGTATACGTTAGGACAGATATAGCAGCCCTCGAAAGAGCGCACGCCATCTTCCTTGAATATGAATTTCTCTGGATAAAGATTGAAAGGATTGTTCACAAAACCTACAATTATTGATGCTCTACAGACCGCCTTATATTCCAAGTGCAGCTGATGAGTCCATCGTCCATTTACTCAAGGAAGTTGCAAGTCACCAGGAGGTGCTTATTGCTGGAGATTTCAATGAACCTGCAGTAGACTTAGTAAATCTGACTGTCGAGGGTGCGTCAACCTCCTTCGGCCACAAGCTAATGGATCTCACTCTTGACAAACCTCTGGCACAGAAGGTTAACATACCAACGAGATTGAGAGAGAACTAGAGAGCAAATTGCCTCAACCTAGTATTAACGAAGGACTTCTCTAACATTAATAAAGTGAATTATATTGTACCCCTCGGTAAGAGTGACGCTAATGTGGGAGTACTCACTATATTCTCAGCGACAGAAGAGAACGGAAGGCAAGCGAAATATATTGAAGGCTGATTTTTACGCGATGAAGAAAGAACTGATGTCCGTGCAATGGGACTGTTTGCCCAAAAGGGAAACCAGAGGATGACTGGCAATCTTTTAAGTAGGTTTCACTTGATCTGATTGAACCCTTTTGACCAGTGAAGGTGCAAAAAAGACTAGTTGCCCTGCCTGGTTGACAAGAAAACTTAGGAGGCAGTTAAATAAGAAGAGTAAAAAATGGAAGGTTTTCAGATAAACAGGGTCAGCAGAGCATCTCAAGGAATTTCTTCACCGCAGAAATGCTGTCAAAAAAATAATTTGTCAGTCAAGGAATAGCTATGAATCAACAATTATTCAACAGGCTGAAAGTAAACCTAAACTTTTATTCAATTATATCAAAAGTCGATTAAAAAACAAGGACCAAGTCGCAGTACTTATGGATGGGAATAGTGCTGCAATCGTTGACAGTTGCAAGAAAGCCGAGCTCTTGAGTCGGTTCTTTGCCTCGGTTTTCACTACAGAACCGGAACTTCAGCTTGACCACGACAACAGTGGTGTTATAGACGCTGGTCCAGTCCTTAGATATATATTCTTCACGGAACCTCTCGTGGAACGAGAACTACAAAATCTCAAAGAAGCCATGTCACCTGGTCCGGACGATTAACCGCCAAAGTTCTTGATGGAACTGGCCGGCGAACACTCCAAACCACTAGCGCATATATTCAATTCGTCCTTTGAATCCGGAAAACTGCCATCTGAATGGAAGGCAGCAAATATATACCTCATATACAAGAGCAGTGGACTCGCGCATTTGATGAAGTTGGTAGGTTTGATGTCATCTACATTGATTTCAAGAAGGCGTTTGACAGTGTCCCACACAAGCTTCTTATCTATAAATTATCTGAAATTGGAAGAAGAGCAATGCTACTGACATGGATCGCAGATTTTCTTACAGCAAGATTTCAAACTGTGTGCATCGAAACCTCGAAGTCAACACTTCTCCGGTTCTAAATGTTGTCCCCAAGGCTTTTTCTTAGGACCATTACTCTTCTTATTCTATATCAAAGAAGACCTTGTTGCAGTGCCGTCATGTTTGCAGACGATGTTAAATTGTGGAGGGTCAGCAGATTTGATGCCGATAGGCACGCACTTCTAGAGAATCTAATCCATCGTAGCAGCTAGTCTGCTCGTTGGCTCTTAAATTTTAACGTTGGGAAGTTTGTGGTCCTAAGCCTACGTACCAGAAAGACCAGTTAGGAAGATGGTTCCTACCATGGTTTACCATTGTCCATCATATTACAAAAGTCCTTTGAAGAAAGCAAACTCCCGGAAGAATGGAAGTGTGCCTTCATCGCCCCAATCTATAAAGGAGGTTCACGACTGGACTGTGAAAATTACCGCTCTGTCAGTTTAAACTTGCATAGCGTGTAAAATAATGGAGCATATTATCTAGAGGCACTTAATGCGCTCTCTGGAAATCAACCAAATACTATGTGATGTCCAACACGGCTTCCGTCCAGGTTATTCCTGTCTCACGAGTGCCCTTTAGTCGCACGAGAAATGGACAAAGGCAGCAGATAAGGGTCATTCAGTAAATGTTGTATTTTTTGACTTCAAGAAGGCCTTTGATAGTGCACCACACGGGCTTCATTTACAGAAGATTTGGAAAGTCCGGAATTTTGGAAAAATTTTCAATTGGATCAAAGAGTTTCTTGTCTTTCAGAGTACAGATAGTTGTTGTTGGAAACTCAAGCTCGGAATGGGCAAAAGTAGAAAGTGGTGTTCCACAGGGTTCTGTTTTGGGCCCCCTCTCTTCTTAATCTACGTTAGCGACTGTCTCGATGACCTAGATTTTGAAACTGTCATGTTCGCTGATGACGCAAAGGTTTACAGTCGAATATCGACAAACAAAGTGCCTGGTCGGCTAGGTGGCTGCTTAAGTTTAATATTTTTAAGTGTGTGCTCCTACACATAAGCGCCGATCGAAAAGTATCTCTAAAACACCAGTAATTTATTAATGGCACTGCATTAAAAGAGGTCTGGGCATGTGGACAACTGAAAATTTGATGCCCTCAGAACACTTTAAGAAAGCAGTACAATAGGCAACATGTACACTGCATTGGATTAAACGTGCGTTTAAAATATTCCCCCTGATCTCTTCGGAAATGTATATGGCATCTTCGTGAGACCGCACTTAGATTACGGAATACCAGCCTGTATACCGTGGATGCAGAAAGATGTTGACCTCCTCGAACAGGTGCAACGGAGAGCAACAAAGATGGTCGACGGCTGTAAGATTAACCGTACCAATATAGATTGAAAAAGCTTGACTTATTTCCTCTTTCCTACAGGCACTTACGGTATAGCCTGCTCTGGACATTCCGGATTTTCGGAGCTATGATTACTCCCTGAGATCGGAGGATTTCTTCGAGTTTGCCTGCACAACTCATCTGCGTGGTCATCCTTACAAGGTCAATAGTGAACGCACGCGATTAAACCTCAGAAAGTTTTTTCAGCCAACGAGTGGTAAGAGCTTGGAACTCGTTTCCAAGTGAGACGGTTACCTCTGACAGCATTTCTGATTTTAAAAGAAGGCTTGATGACATAATATTTGACAAAAGACGATTCCTGCAACATGATTACTTTAAAACCCGCCTTTTTAAATCTTTTCGGTTTCTAATTTTCTTCCACAATGTTTGCCTATAGATGTGAACATGCGTTTGAAGTTATGTTATGCTTTGACTCAAACATTTTTAAATTTACCAAATTTTTTATATTGACTGTACACATGGAAATGATATTTTTATCTTAGTAGGATCATCAAGAGCAATGCCTCTAACCCTTCAAAAATATACATATGCAAATACCTTCTCAATTGTCAGCCCTTTTCGATTTTTGAGGAGCAGAAGGATCTCGGTGTTCTAATAAACTCCTCACTCAAACCATCTTCACAGTGTGTAAAGGCAGCTAAACGCGCAACACAAGTTTTATTTGAGCTCAAACGTGGATAAGTGCAGATTGATAAGGAACTATTCCGAAAAACCTACGGAGAATTTGTTCAATCTCACTCGGAATATGCCGTCCAGGCCTGGCGTCCGTTTTTTAAGAAGGATTATCTGCACCTTGAACGAGTACAGGTGAAGGCTACGAAGATGGTCAAGAATCTTAGTCATCTGCCTTACGAAACCAGACTTGTTGAACTTGATTTGTTTTCTCTCAATTACAGGCAACTGGACGGTGGCCCCATCCAAACCTACCAGATTATCAGAGGCCGCGTGTGTGCCCTAGAATTTGGTGACTTCTTCGAATTGGCTGAGACGGAAAATCTGCGAGTTCATCCCTTTAAACTGCAGAGGAAATTGGTCCAGACGGACGTCCGTCAGAACGCCTTTTCGCAGAGGGTCGTTGGTGTATGGAACGGACTCTCTGATGAGGTGGTCCTTCCAGAAACCCTTGACACATTTAAATGCAAACTGGAAACTCGTTTGCTGAGAAACTATTGTACTTATAATGAAGCTTTTGACGGTAGTGGCAGCTTATGCCTGGTCCACATATATCGATGACCTTACGTTTTCATTGAGTTATTGCTGTAAGCCTTTATTCTTTTGTCATTTTCGAAGGTGAATAGGGAGCTCAAGGACGAAAAGCCTAATTTCCTCAATAACGTGACTTAAAGGGACTAAAGTTTTGCTAGCAGTTGCATATGTAGGATTCGATGAACTCTAGTGCATATAGCCCAATGCCGGCGGATTCTACTATTTCACAAAGACGTCCATAAAACACCATGAAGAAGGTTTTATCAACATCCAATCGAATAAATATCACTGACTGCTATTCACTACGAAAAGATGTTCGAAGGCATAAAAAGGATTAGTGGGAAGTATCACACGATAATTCCGCTACAAAACCTTGCGGATTAGAGCTGGGAAGCTGGTTAGATAGAAAAAAAACCAAGAATAGATGGTGAGAATACATGTCCTTTCGCTCAGTAATCACCGGTACAGTAAATTTATGTGGGAACGGTGTACGGGCTAAAACGTGCGCTCAAGAATGCTCATCTTGTCAGAGCAGTGAGTCATGTGAACAGGGGATTCTAAAAGAAAACTGGTTTAGCGGCAGTGAGGAATTGCTGGAGCCGTTCCAGTGGGGTGGGTGGAGGGAAAGAGAGAGAGGGCGCGGAGGAATGCATGTAGTTAGGCCGTCGTTGGCTTGCAGGGGGTTCTGTAGTGCATACAAGACGACTATTTGACTGAAGAGTGGGTAATGGAGACATTTATGCTCTGCGACATTAAAAAGCCTAGAAAATGTCCTACTTTTTCGGAAACTGCTGATTTTGCCTAAATCCTGCCTGTTTTCTTTCAATATAAAAGATTGAACATATAACGTTCTTTAAGAACCGTCAATTCAACTCAATAAATCCAAATAACAAAATTAAATGCACGCAAACGTTCTGACTCAAACTTTGGTCACACATTGCATGAGTAAGGCCACCTACTGTCTAGTAAAAATAGGTGTGTAGGCAACGAGTTAAGGTCCAGCACCTGCAAAATTGAGTTTAGATTGATGCCCACTTCCAGGATTGCGCGTTTTAAAATGTATTTTTTAAATTTTTTTCTGAGTAGGTCTGTGGAGATATCAAATTTATTTAGCATTCTATCTGAAAGCGGACGACAGGAAGGAATTTGTTCGGATTTATTAGTAAGAGGTTTTGCCAAAGGGGCATTAAAAATTCCCAATTTTAAAGTTTTATTGATAGCGATGAATTTTACTTACTTGGGAGAAATTCGGAATCAATTTCAGTCAGTGGTATACCTTGGGGCTCAGTTCTTGGGCCTTAATTTTTCTTAATGTATGTCAGTGGCTTTATGAATAGCTGTATGAATAACATAACCTCAATAAACCTCTTAATATCTGATGGCACCAATTACAGGATCAACATCATGTTAGAAAGAAAATTTTTTTTGCATATCGCATAAAGACAGTAAATGCATAAACACACCATAATCAGAAATATTTAAGCTGTTCCTTTTTTAGCACAGCCATCAGTTGTCCTACCAGACACTTAAAATAATTTCCGTAACAAATATTAACATAATTGTACAAACTTCAAATAAGCTTAAATTCCTCGTTTTCTTTTTATCATAGCCATAAGTTGACCTTTCGGACACTTAACATAATATCAGATAAAATACTAACATAACGCCAATAAACCTATCGAGATCTCAATAAACCAATTTCATGATCAATAACAGCTTATAAACAAATAATAAATTCTCATTTTTAATATCGTATCAACACAATAAAGGTATAAAAGGTAACATAATCATAAATATTTTATCTCTTCCTTCCTTATCCGATCACAGCCATCACTTGCCCTATCGGACACTGAAAATAATTTCATTAACAAATATTGGCATAAATGCATAAACGTCTGATGATCATAAATTTCCGTTTTCCTTTTCTTATCATAGCTATGAGATAACGTTTCTAATGCTAAAAATAATTTCATCAGTAAATACCAACATGCCTTCACTAAATCCATTATTTTCTGCTGTATTGTCTGCTCTATTTTATGCTCTCCATATCCACGACCGGACTCAGCGGACACCAAGAATTATTTCAGCATTTATTCTGACAGTAGCGATTACTTGAGCAAATTTACTAACATTTTGAGGGTATATATCCTCAATAAGCTTGTAGAGATTACTCGTTCATAAATTATTATCTGATCAAAATCAGTCAATAAACAATCTCATATTACCAAATACAATATGAGGACTGGTTGGTAGCATTGGAATTTTCTTGCAGTTGAGCCGTTCCTGCTCATAGGCCGTCTCAATGTTTTAAGAGATCAGTTCAACTAAGCCTATCTAATCGCAGAACCACACACCAGAACGCTGCACTTGAAGGCACTTGCAGCTGATTGGACGTAAATTGGAATTTATATTTGGTTAGCGCCGGGAAAGCACTGTCTAAACCAACATGAGTAAAGAAATAAAATTATTGCAATGTGTGCCGATTAAATGTACAAATATTTAATAATGTCCTGTAAGGGCAACATTTAGCTTTATTTGGAATTAATAGTGAACTAGAAAATAGGCAGTGAAAAAACTCTTACCTTGAAAATGGAGGTAGAGTTCAATAGGCCCCCATCTTCGAATAGAGGGAAGGAGAAAAAACTGCTTAGGAAAATAAGGTAAGGGTTGAGTAGGCTAATGCTGCAGTAGCATTTCAGAATGTGATAATGAAACGTCAATGGTTCGTTCTTGATCACAAAGGCGCAGGTAACAAAATCTCTCGAAAAGGCGTCTGGGGATTCGGGGACTCAGCACCTTAGGATTCAGAATCGAATAGCCCACGATCGACTCTACCCTGTCAAATGAGCACTCGAAAATCCATAAGTGACAGAATATTCTTGACCAAAATTTTTACCACGAAACATTAATTTTAATACTGTAAAGTATTACATTTTCTTATTTTTGAAAACAGATTATTTTTACTTAAAACAAACACTGTTAAGCAAGTCTACAACGAAATCAAAGCTAAATTAGCCGCAGAAAGAAGGAATTCGTTTAAGGTTTTTTCCTGTATTCTAAGGAGATTGACAACGCCCAATAAGTGCTAAATCAACAAACCTATTATTATTATCTATATTATTATTAATAGACTGAACCGTAATGGAGTCAGGTTTGTAGACCATATGAAAAGATGGCAACCGTTCAAATGCAGTAATGCTTAACAGACTTTACAAAAAGGACTACACTGCCTATGTGAGTGGTCCGATAAATGCTTGAATTTAAACTTTGAGAAATGTGTCACACTTCTGCTCAAATCGAAGAAGGTGATTCTAATGAGTGCCTCTCACCAATACTTCCTTGACTCAAAGGCGGCCGTCGAGTGTTCCCTAGCAAAAAGACCTAGGTACCACCATTTTTCCTTCATGAAGCCCTAATCGCAATGTATAAGTGCAGCTAAAAGAGTGACCAGTTTTCTCTTTGTTTTGAGCACAACGGGGTATCTGCTCTCTAAATTCGACTTTTACGACCTAGATACCACCTCACAGTTATCATTTCAGCCGTTGTCACTGGAACCGTACGTGTCAAATTAATTTCTGTGTCTTTTAATTTTTTTATCCTGTTGAAATTTCTCAGACATCTTGTTTCTGGCAAATGTTTTTCAACGAATTCGTGCGCAAATTACAGCCTAGAAAACCAAGTCGTCAAAGTTGAGCAAGGTTTGATTTTATCCAGATTCTTCGAGACCTACAAAATGGCTGAGTCATTTCTATATATCCTTCATTCATGTATCAAGTTCTTATTTTAACGATAAAACCATAGACGCATTAATTTTGTTCGAAATACTTGTCAAACTTCCTTAATTTTGGACGGCAAAAATTTTAACGTAAAGCAGCGCACAACTTTAGAAGGAAACCCTGGCAATATTACCTTAACTTCCAGGATTTGAGCTTGTGCTCATAATGTCTGCAGCCCAACTTTGGCAAAACGCGCCAAAATTTTACTAAAACAAAACTTTTGGGTAACAAAATGAGTTTTGCGTTCGCTGTACTCACATACTGATCACTATCAAAGTTAATGAAGACGAGCTTGGGGATTTTAGGAAGCTCCTGAAGCAGAAAATTGATGGACAGAAAGGAGATTATGTGTGATGGAGCAAAACATCAAAGCATAAAACAAAAATAATTCAAGATAATACCGTCTTAAAAATTTCTGAATTTACGGGTCGCAATCCAGTAAATGCCGAAATGGACAACAGTTATATCAGGATAATTTTAACAGTGCCTCTTTGACGGCAGTTCCGAATTCAGTCTCAACTGCTGTCAGCTACCTCAGCAGTTCGAAAGAGCTGTTAGTTAAAAGCGTAAAAACAACGCGAAACTAGATAGAATAGGGGAAACACCGTAACAAGTGTATAAAAGTCAAAAGTAACTCTCATGAACCCAACAGGCCATTCAAATAAATATATGCTTAGCATTGTATTAAATGACAACCGAGATGGAGAGGATTGCGTGGGTTATTCAGGGATAATCTGAAGCAAATACTCCTACCCCGAAGGAAAGGATTTCGGCTTACCTTGATATGCTTCAGCCCCTGCTGAACGATAAACTTCATTCGGGAGAGAAGTTTACCGTTTGCGCAGCCTTCGTGATCGGAAATGAGGAGAGTTAACAGTCAGAAACTGTGAGACCACGGCCTAGCAAAATCGCCTTTGACAGCAAGGAAGAAGCTAAGCTGCTTCTCTATAGGAAGACCTACCTCCAAAACTCACATAATGAGGTTTTTACCAGCAGGACTTTCTCTCCAGTTGAACGTCTGAAATGCCGCAAATTGGGGATGGAATTAATGCGAAGCCTTGCAGTTGGAGAGAACAGCCTGGTTTTTTCAGGGGAAGCGTGATACGGAGAAACGCGGTACTGATCTGGAACTTTAGAATTTAGACTTTGTATTTGGTTAGTGCATGGAAGGCCCTGTCGAAACAAATATTGGTATCGAAATAAAAATATAACGATGTGTGCAGATGACATGTACAAATAGGTAATACTGAAGGCAGAACTTGTCCTGTTAGGGCAATAGTCAGCGATGTTTTTGAAATTAATTATGAACGAGAAAATAGGCAGTGAAAAAACTAACAGTTAGAAATGGAGGCAGAGTTCAATAGGCCTCTATTTTCGAAAGGAGGGTAGGAGGAAAAATTTAGCTTACGAAAATAAGGCAAGGAAAAGAGTAGGTTAATACTGTAGTAGCATTTCAGAATGGGATAATAAAACGCCGATATGGTTCGTTCTTGATCACTATGGCGCATGCAACAAAAATCTCGCAGAAAGGCGTCAGTGGACGTGAGAACTCAGCATCTCAGGATCCAGAATTGAATTCTGATGATGTTAAGTATCCAACAAGATGGCAGCATGATTGACAATGTACGCCCAAACGACTTCAATCGTTTAAAAGACTGGTGGTATACGGAGACATCACGGTTCCTTTGGGATTCGAGGTAGAGAAAAATAGTTTCAAGAAGGTCCCTTAAACTCCTGATGGTCCTATTTCATAGTCATTGAGAAAGCTACTTGGAAAAGACTATGAAAATAAAAGTTTAATAGAATCAGTGTTTAGATAAATGTGCAGTCTTCGCTTGAACGCAGATAGACTATTTAACGACCTCATTTCGATTGGCAAGTTATTTCCAAAGAAAGTTATACCTAGAAGCAAATAAAAAAAGTGTTTGGATGTGGAGGACGCAGGAAAGATGTATAATTAGTGCTTACTTTTTTAGGTTATAAGGAAGACAAATGGAGGTAAGACCAGAAAACTTGGGGAGTTAGGAGCTGTTAATAAGACGAAAACGGAGGCATATGACTATTTTCAGTATCCTTGCCGAAATAAATTTTAGCTACGCCGGCTGCAATCTAGTTGAGTAGTAAGTATTTGAAAGAGTTGGATAGATGAGATTATTTGTGAAATGTCTTTGGATACTTTTCAATTTTTTTGACTGGCTAGATTGGTTGATTAAACCGAAGATCGGACAGCGAAATTCAAGGATGGCAAACACAAACATACGATAACGTCTTAATTTAATTTTAGGAAGATAGAAATTATAAGATATAAAGCCGTAAAGCTGAGCAGGTATAGTCATAATTCTATCGGCGTGAGGCGAAAGATCTAAAGTATTGGGCAAGCTAAAGCCGAAGTCCTTGATAAAGGAACATTCATTCATAGGGCTACCTTTAAAAATAACAGGTTGCGGCAGGTTTATAGGCCCAAAACACATGAAGCGACACTAAGAAGGTGAGATCTCCATACGCCATACGGAGCTCCACGCCGAAAGAGCGTCTAAGTCTGAATGAATTTGTTCTAGGCATCGTTCGGCCGTTGATTTAGAGAAGAAATACACGCATATGAGGTCATCAGCATAGATATAAGATTAAGAATGTTCAACTATCGATTGAATATCATTTATGTAAGGTATGAACAACAAACAAGCTAATCTGGTACCTTGAAGGCCACCATTCACAATTGGGGAAGCACTTGAGTATGAGGACCCCACTTAAAATTTTTTCGGCAAGATAGGTATGATCTAATAAAGTCAGTAATAATGATAATAATAATAATAATAATGATAAATTGTATATTTATGGCCCAGAGGGCCCCATCATTTCAAACTTGGTATCGCGGTATAAATAAAAACAGATCGGATAAAAGCTGCACTAGGTGAACAGCCATATGAACAGCAGAAATAATTAGTATGGCAGGCATATCCGATTACAAATAATTTGCCATTTTTTAAAACAATAGTCAACAATCTTTGGAATACACAGTGAACTAGGAATGAAGCAGTGAAAAAAAGCTCCTACGGTTAAATCGGAGGCGGGGTTTGGATAGCCATGAATTCTTTTAAAATACGAGGAGAAAAAAACTGCTTCACAAAAAATTAATAGCTAAAATGGATGGGATTGGTACAAAATTGGTGCCACGGGCGGAATTTGCACCCTCGTCACAGAAACATACGGCGACGTACCTAACCATTACGCCACATTTTCAAGGTGACTAGAAAATCCTTTAACCTCTAGTTTAGCTTCCAGTCATCTTTGAGGCCATTATCAGATGTTATACTAACATCAAAGTAGATAACTACCACATATAGATGATCATCACGAAGAGGGGTTAGTAGACTTTAGAAAAGACATGTGGCAGGTTTCACAAGAGTGGTCAGGTAGAAAGCTATGTTGGAAAGAGGTGAGAATTTTATTACTTATGCAAATATCCATAATTTATTTGCAATTCATTTGTCAAAGAGTTTTGCAAGAGAGGGCGTTTTATGAACACCACAATATTTATGAATGTTAGAGCGGGAACCAGATTTAAAAACTGGAATTATAATAAAGTTTTCCAATAATCGCGGAAGAAACAATTTTCGAGAAATCCTGAGAATAATTTGCTCAGTTAAGGGTGGCAAATCTCTTAAATGTTTAATAAATGAGTTTGGAATGCTATCAGTTACAACCGAATGTAAATTTTTAGGCGCGATCTTTCTTTTTGAATACTTGAAAGGCGATAAATTTATGGTTTTTAGCCGTAAATTTGAAGTTAATAGCAGAGGGAGTACGGGGGTTTTGCTAGTTTCAATAGTAAAGTGGTTGGCAAAAAAATGAATTAAGTCACTTTATTGAGATAAGTAGGCTTTCGCCCTTGCGCTTCATATTCACATGCAAAAATGTCAGTAGAATAAACGTTTACAGTGATACAGCTGACAAATGAAAATGTAAGGTCATCGATATTTGTGTGCCAGGTGCAAGCTGCCGCTTTCAGACACAATCTTCCTTATATGTACCCTTGTTTCTCAGCTAAATGAGTATCTAGTTTGCATTTAAATGTGCCAACAGTTTCTGAAAGGACCACCTCATCAGGGAGTTCCGCTCCATATTCCCATGCCCCTCTACGAAAAGGCGTTCCGACGGACGTCCATGTAAACCAACTTACTCTGCAGTTTGAAATGGATGACCCCACATATGATCTGTCCCAGCGAATGTAAAGAAGTCTGCAAATTCTATGGCCCACTCGCGGCCTCAGACAATCCGGAAAGTTTGGGTGAGGTCACCGCCCAGTTGTCTGTAATTGAGAGGAAACAAATCAAGTTCAGCCAGCCTGGCTTCGTTAGGCAGATGACTAAGATGTTTAACCATTTTCGTAGCCCTCGCCTGCACTCCTTACAGTTGTAGATAATCATTCTTAAACCGCGTATGCCAAACCTGGACGGCATACTCCAAGTGAGATCGAACAAAAGCCCCGTAGGTTTTTCGAAAGAGTTCCTTTACAATCTGCACAAATCCACGTTTGAGCGCAAATAAGACATGTGCCGCGCGTTAAGCTGCCTTTAAACACTGTGAAGATGGTTTGAGAAAGGAGTTTATTAGAACACCGAGGTCCTTCTGTTCCTCGACAATCGAAAGGGGCTGCCCATTGTGAAGTTATTTGCAGGAATTATCCTCCTCACTGTTCCTTCTGGTACGGAGTCTTAGGACCACACACTTCCCGACGTTAAAATTTAAGAGCCAACGAGCAGACCATCTGCTAAGGTGGTTGACACTCTCTTGAAGTGTGTGCCTATCGGCATCAAATCTGATGACCTTACCCAGTTTAACATCATCTGCAAACATGACGGCGCTGCAACCCGGTCGTCGACACAGTCGTCGATGTATACTAAGAAGATTAATGGCCCTATGACGGAGCATTGAGGGACACCACTTAGAATCGGAGTAGGTGTTGACTTAGAGGTATCAATGCACACAGTTTGCAATCTTGCTGTAAGAAAATCAGCGATCCATGTCAGTAGCATTCCTATTATTCCAATTTCAGATAATTTATAGACTAGAAGCTTGTGTGGGACACTGTCAAACGCCTTCTTGAAATCAATGTAGATGACGTCCAACCTTCCAACTTCATCAAATGCGCGAGTCCACTGCTCTGTGGAGAGAAATAAACTGAAAAGACAAGAGTGATTCTGTCCGAGGCCATGCTAGAGCTCTAAGAGCAATCGGTTTTCCAAAAGGAACTTCATGGTTGCCTTCTTAATTATCGATTCCATTATTTTACAGCAAATGGAGGTAAGGCTGACAGGCCGACAATTGTTGACATTAAATCGAGCCCCACTCTTGTATATGGGGTATATATTTGCTGCCTTCCATTCGGATGGCAGTTTCCCAGATTCAAATAACGAATTGAATATATGCGCTAGTGGTTTGGTGTGTTCGCCAGCCAGTTCTTTACAGAACTTTGCCGCTAAATCATCCGGACCAGATGACTTCACTTCTTTCAGATTTTGCAGTTCTCATTCCACGAGAGGTTCTGGGAAGAGTATTTATTCAAGCACTGGACCAGCGTCTTTAACAGCATGGTTGATGTGGTCAAGCTAATGTTCAGATTCTCAAGTGAATAGCGATGCAAAGAACTGACCCAAGTGCTCGGCTTTTTCGCAATTTTCAACGACTTCAACATCATTCCCATCCATAAGTACTGCAACTCGGTCCTTGTTTTTTAGTCGACTATTAATGCAATGGAATAAGATTTTAGGCGTATTTTCAGCCTGCTGGATGATTCTTAATTCATAGTTCTTCATTGCCTGACGGAGACTTTTTGACAGCATTACTTTGGTGACGAAATTCCTCGAGATGTTCAGCTGACTATTTTTGCTTAATACTTTCCACTTTTAATATTTCTTCTTTATTTGCCTGTTAAGTTCTCTTGGTAACCAGGCAGGGTGACTAGTTTTCTCTTGCACCTTCACTGGACAAAAAGCGTTCAATAAGATCGAGTGAAATTGTCCTAAACGATTGCCAGTCATCCTCTGGTTTTCCTTTAAGCAAAGAATCCCATTTCACGGACATCGGTTCTTCCCTCATCGCGTTAAAATCAGCCTTCCATATATTCCACTTGCATTCCGTTCCATTCTAGTGCTGAGAATAAAGTGAGATATCCCACATCAGCATTATTTGGTCACGCTTACCGAGGGGTGCAATTGAATAGACATCATAAATGTTAGAGAATTCCTTCGTAAATATAATGTTTAGGTGATTGGCTCTCTGGGTCTCTAACAATTATGTTTCGTTCAAATCCTCTGTAACGAAATTTTTTACAGTTAAGTAAAAACGGATTGAAATTCAGACGTTAAGCCGACGAACGAACATGGAAGACTTGAGCAACAGACTTAGCAAATAATCTGGTTTTACTACCCAGTGCTGCATCGCTGCACGATGTTGCACCAACATGCGATGTTGAAGAGGCTGATGAGTTTCAAAAGCCAAAGAGGAAAAGGTCTTTGAAAACCAAGTTGTTCATGGATTTGGCTCCAGCCTGCCCAACACCCGGTTCATCTGGACCTTTCGAACCAAGTGAACTAGTTACATAGAGCTCACTCGGTTGAACGATTTGAGTTGCAAACGGGCGCTCGATTGAGTTGAAAACAGGATGTAATCATAAAAGGGGTCCCAGAGTATGCGTCAATAATTCCAAAGGAACGGGGTAAACATGACTTGGATCTCCTTCAATTGCATGCAAAAACGTTGCTATCGGACGGCGAGTCCATCCACATTCTCAAAGCATATAGAATAGGGAGGGCTTTGTCAGCACCCGATTCAAATCCTCTACCAAGACCTCTTAAAATGATCTTGGTAAACGTAGCACAGTCACAGCTCCTGCTACAGAGAAAATCAATCTAGTGGGGTCTGCAATCTGAAGTTTTTTCAACCGGAATACGGCTGAAAGAACGAATGAAAATGAGATAATAAAAGAACTGGAAAACGAAGGACCGATGACGATGCACATCTCCAAATAAGGACCGGACAAATAGTTCAAGCGAAACGAGCATTTCTTTGGCCGAAGCCAGTCAATCTGACAGCCTAACTGTGTTGTTTCAGAAACCGAAAATGTGCCTACTAAAAATATTCGTCTTATATGCCAGATCTCTGCTTAATACGATGCCTTTGCTCCAGACTCTGGTTTTCGTCCAACACCCCGACACTGTAATAGTTACAGAGACATGGGCAACACACTGTGTATCCGACTCCGAACTCTATTTTGGCTATGCTTTACATTCGGAATGATCGACACGAGGGCCGCGGCGGCTGAAGCTGTACCTATTAAAAGCAATCACTTAAATTTCTGCCGTTTGACTATCGACAATTTACCGCGGTAGAAGAGGGCTGTTGTCTCCGTGTTGTTCTAAAAGATAACTACTCTTTACTCGTTGGTTGTGTCTATCGCCCTCCCAACGCCAACGAGGATTACGATCTTTGTCTCTCACAGGAATTTCATGCCGCAGCTGACTTAAATGGCAAAGTACTGCTTGATTGCAGGTGAATTCAATCTTCCTTTAAGGCTACTGCAACCTATTATTTTTAAAGGTTTCCGTGTGACTGAATGTTCTTCAATCAACGAAATAGGCTTAAGCTTCACCAATAAATTAGATCTTTCGCCTCATGCCGATAGAATTAAGGCCAAAGTTGCTCAGATTTGCGGCTTTATTTCTTATAATTAATACCTTCCTTCAATTAAATTAAGACTTTTTCGTCTGTTTGTGCTTCCCATTCTTGAATTTTACTGTACTTTTTTCGGTTTACTGAATCAATCTAGCCGTTAAAAATTTAAAACGTCCAAAGACATTTCACAAAAAAAATCCTGTTTCCGACTCTTTTCAACTATTTCCTTCTCAACAAAATGCCTGCTAACGAAGCAAAATTTATTTGCGTCAGGAGACTGCAAGCAGGCTTTTGTCTCCTTTTCGACTAAATAATAGCTCAACTCTCCCCAAGCTTCATGTCATTACCCCCGTTAGTCAGCCTTATAACCTAATAAATTCTGCACTAATTATACCTCCCCCTGCATCCCTCCCCTCTATTCTTTGCCTCTAGGTAAAGCTTTCTTTGGAATAACTTGCCAATTGAAATAAGTTCATTAACTAGTCTATCTGCATTCTTGCGAAGACTGCAAATTTATCTGAACACTTAGGACATTCATTGAAGCCTATAATCCAGATATAGTTTGTTTAACTGAAACATGGGTTAATGAATGAACATCAAACGCTTCGCTATTTGTCCCAAACTAAAATTTCTATCGAAAAGACCGCATTAATGAATTAACATCGAACGCTTTGCTATTTGTCCCAAACTACAATTTCTATCGACAAAACCACATTAATAAATGAGGCAGTGGCTGTATGATGTACATTAAAACTACAATTGAACAAAGTCGTTTCGATGTTTCACATGAAACTTTCCTTGGCGAAGCATGCTTTGCCACAGTAAAATCCCTATCACACAAAAATATACTTATCGGATGTCTCTACACTCCTCCAGAATGTAGTAATGATGACACTGGCCTTACCAATCTAATAGATACCATATCAAATATTCAATTTGAATACAAAATAATTGCAGGCGATCTAAACCATCCTGAAATCAACTGGGCTTAACTATCAACTCCCACAAGACGTGATAAACTGCTATCATCAATTTTGTTCCATAACTGGACACAAATAATCAATAAACCAACCCGAGGAAACAACATACTAGACATTATTCTCACAAATGATATCTGGCCCCTAAATACGCATTACGACAGCATAACCTTTGAAAGTGATCATAAGGCAATAATAACAATGCTCCCTCTAAACATAAAAGTAAGATCAGATTCTAGTTACATTTACATAAATCCAAAAAAACTCGACATTGACTATATAAACAGCTATGTAAAGGTCACTAGACTGGAGTTTATGTCTTTAGAATTTAGAATTTAGAATTTATATTTGGTTAGCACCGGCAAGGCACTGTCTTAGCAAACATTAGTAACGAAATAAAGTTATGACAATGTGTGCAGATAAAATGTACAAATACATAACTTGTCCTGCTATGTCAACAGTTAGCGATGTTTTAAAATTAATGGTGAACTAGAAAATATAGGCAGTGAAAAAATCCTACCATAAAAATGGAGGCAGAGTTCAATAAGCCTGCATTTTTTAATAGAAGGTACGAAAAAATGGTCAGGTGGTAGAGTAGGGTAATACGGTAGTAGCATTTCCGAATGAGATAATGAAACGTCAAGGTGATTCATTCTTGATCACTTAGGCTTATGAAACAAAATCTCACGAAAATGCGTCAATGAACTTTAGTCCTCAGCATCTTAGGATCCAGAATTGAATTCTGATGATGGTTAGTTTCCAAAGAAACGGTAGCATTTTAGACTGTGGACCACCGAATGTGTACGTCCGAATGACGTAATCGTTTGGATGACTGGTGATATAAGGAGACATCATAGTTCATGGGTGACCCGAGGTAGCGAAAATATAGTTTCAAGAGGGTCACTTAAATTCCCGATGGTCCTTTCTCCGAGTCATGGGGAAAAGCTTCTGGGAAAAGATGAGGAAAATAAAAGGTTAATAGAATCAGTGTTAAGATAAATGTGCAGTCTTCGCTTGAATGCAGATAGACTAGTTAACGACCTAATTTCAATTGGCAAGTTATTCCAAAGAAAACTTTACCTAGAAGCAAAAAAAAGAGAGCGTTTACACGTGGAGGATGCAGGGGGAGGTATAATTAGTGCAGAATTTCTAAGGAAGACTAACGGGGGTAATGACAGAAAGCTTGGGGAGAGTTGAACTATTATTTAGTCTGAAAAGTTATAAAAGCCTGCTTCAAGTCGCCTGACCCAAAGAAATTTTAGCGTCATTAGCTGGCATCTCGTTGAGTAGGAAGTAGTTAAAAGAGTCGAATTATAGGAGTTTTGTTTGTGAAATTTCTTTGGAGATTTTCAAATTTTGAACGGCTAGATTCATTCATTAAACCGAAGAAAGAACAGCAAAATTCAAGAATGGGAAGTACAAACATACGATAAAGTCTTAATTTAATTTCAGGAAGGTAGAAATTATAAGAAATAAAAGCCACAAATCTGAGCAGCTTTTGGCCGTAATTCTATCGGCATGAGGCGAAAGATCTAATTTATTGGTATAGCTTAAGCCCAAGTCCTTGATGGAGGAACATTCAATCATAGGGCAACCTTCAAAAAATAAGAGGTTGCGGCAGCCTTTACAGGCCCAAAACTCATGTAGCGACACTTAGTAGGTGAGAACTCCATTAGCCATGTGGAGCTCCAGGCCGAAAGAGCGTCTAAGTCTGAATGAATTTGTTCTAGGCACCGTTCGGTCGTAGAGTTAGAGAAGGAATACACGCATTTGAGGTCATCCGCATAAATAAAAAGATTGAGAATGTTTAACTATCGATGAAATATCATTTATATACAGTAAGAACAACAAAGGACCTAATACGGTACCTTGAAGGACACCACTAACAATCGGGGTAGCACTTGAGTATGAGGACCCTTCTAAAACCTTTTTCTTTCGATCATTTAGGTATGATCTAATAAAGTCAGTAAAGGGACTACGAAATCCTGTAGCTTCTAGTTTAGCTAGATGTCGTTTATGAGGCACCTTATCGAATGCCTTACTAAGATCAAAATAGATAACTACCACAGAGAGATGATCATTACGAAGAGAGGTTAGTAGATTTAGAAAAGACATGTGGCAGGTTTCACAAGAGCGGTCCGGTAAGAAGCCGTGTTGGGAAAAGTTGATAATTTTATTGCTTATGCAAAAATCTGTGATTTGTTTTGCAATTATTTTTTTCGAAAAAGTTTAGCAAGAGAGGGCGTTTTATGAACACCGCGATAGTTATGAATGTCCGAGCGGGAACCAGATTTAAAAACTGGTATTATAATAGAAGTTTTCCAATAATCGGGGAAGAAACCATTTTCAAGAAATACTGAGAATAACTTGCTTAGTAAAGGTGGAAAATCCCTGAACTGTTTAATAAGTGAGTTTGGAATGTTATCAGTTCCAACCGAATGTGAATTTTTTTAAGTGAGCTATTTCCCTTTGAATATATGAATGCGAGAAATTAATGGTTGTTAGAAGCGAATTTGAAAGCAGAGGAATTGTGGGAGTGGGGCTTGTTTCAGTGGTAAAGTGGTTGGTAAACAATGAATTTAACAACTCTGCTTTGCCCAAATCGTCTGTAACAAATTCTTTGTTACAGTCGAGTAAGGGCGGAGTTACATTCAGATGCTTAGCCGATGACCGAACATGGAAGATATGCGCAACAGATTTGGGTAATTGCCATCACTTAGTGCCCGAGACTCCCTACGCTTATCTCTCGCGAGCCTAATTTTCGATGCTAATTCAAATATTTGTGCAATCCTTAAATGAACTGACAAAGAGCTTTTAGATGAATCTTTAAGTTGTTTTCGTAAATTGTTTAAGTCCGTCCTGGAAAAAATGCGGAAAAGTAGAAGAAGCTGTATTTAAATTAAAAATCTTAAACGGGATTAAAGCCTGGATTTGTTCTGTGAGGCTCTGCAATAGCTCTCGGAAAACGTTTGGATCGTTGATTGCAAATATGCTATGCCAATATAGATTGCTTTCGAAATTATTTATCATTTCATGGTTTGTGTTAGCAAAGTCGAGGTTATTGCATTTAACCTCAGGCTTCGTAAGAAGGGGGACTGGAAAACAACAGTGAATTATTGCGTGATCACTTGTGAAATTATCATGATGACAATTCATAAAGAGAGGGTGGACATCATTTGTAAAAATTAAATCTAAAATTTTGTCATTTCTAGTAACTGATCTGACCAGTTGGGACATGTTTGAAACGTGACGGAAGTTGTTAACCTTTTATAGTCTACCCTTTTTATAATTCGAGACACTTTAGTAGATGATAGATCACCGTATAAGGCACAAATTCTTAACTTCCTTTCAAACAAACTAAAAAACTAAAAAAACTTCATGATCTCTCAGTTAGTTATTTATCCACACTCAGACGAATTAGGAAAATTCATGATCTAGGTTAAAAAATCGAAGCAAACAAAAACATAGCTGCAAAAAGCTGGGCAATAGAGTCCTCGGAAAAAAACAGCCAGATCTTTCGGAAACAAATGAACACTAATCAAAAACCAGGTCCCCAAGTCATGATTGATGACGTAGGACAAGTAATAACGGACGATAACCAAAAAGCAAATTTATTCAATAAGTACTTCTCAGCCAACTTTTCAGTTGAGGAGTAGCTGATACCCCAACCAACAGACATGACAGCATTTACCCTCAATGAGATCTGTTTTAGCGAAGAAACCGTCAAAAAAGCTTTCAGACAACTTTCTTATTCCACCTCTTATGGAACGGATAAAATCCCACCTTGCATACTGAAGCATATGATATATGCTCCAATACTACTATCTTGTCTATTCTCCTTACTTCAATCGAATGGTATGTATCCAGAAATCTGGAAATACTCAAGCATTACGCCAATCTTAAAAAAATGGGAACCGATCCGATACACAAAGCTATCGTGGTGTTCACCGAACAGCGGTTATAGCAAAAATCCTAGAAAAATAATTTCGAACCTAATGCTAAACTACCTTACAAACGCTTACCTCATATCATCCTCGCAACACGCTTTCTTACCTAAAAATTCATGTCAGTCCTGCCATCTCACCTTTCTTGAATTCGTTTTAAGTAACAGAGATGACGGAAACACGGTAGCTACGATAAACTTTGACCTAAAAAAAGCATTCGATAAAGTCCCCCATCAAAGGCTTCTAGGGAAGCTAAAAAGTCATGGGATTGGATCTCCTCTTCTCGACTTTATAAAATCTTACCTTCAAAACCGATATTTGGTAGTACAAATTCGAAACGTATTCTCAGAACCATCTCATATTAGTAGTGGAGTCCTTCAGGGGACTATCCTAGGTCCCCTCCTATTTCTTATATACATTCACGACTTATCCTCTATATCAACGTCAGCTTAAACATTTTTATATGCGGACGACTCAAAACTTGCACACGCATATAACAAGCATACAGTAGCCAGTATGCATAGAACGATTGAAAAGTATCTTTAAAAACTAAGCGAATAGAGTACTCTATGGCAAATGCCATTCTCTCCAAGTAAATGTCATCTCCTGATTTTTGGTCCACAAAAACTTCCTCCTTTAATTTTCAACAATCAGGAAATAACCAAGACAACGTCAATAAAAGGCTTAGGTCTTAGCTATAACAATACTCTTTATTTATCTCCCCACGTTAAACAAATATCACTAAAAGCCACTAGACTATGCGGATTAATTTGTAAAAATTTCTCCTCATCTGCCGTAAAGACACGACTATATAAATGTTCGTTTTACCTCTCCTGGATTACTGCTCAATTTTCTTTGGCATAATGCCATCAGATGGCCGAAAGAAACTAGAAGCCATTCAAAGACGCTTTACCAGATCCTTACCCAAATATTATGGCATTCAAGGCTCATACATGGAATTATACAATATATATGGTCTTCAACCCGTCTGGATTAGAAGACTCAAAAATGGTCTCACTTTTCTATTCAAAATCACATACGACCAAGATATGCTCAGAATGAATAAACTAACAAATCAAAACGGCCCCCGAGACACTATGAATTATGAAAATATTATAAAAATTCCTAAATTCAAAAAACCCAACAATCCAACTTCTATTCCATAAGATACGTGATAATATGGCCAAGTTCTCTTAGAAATAGTCGAACCCTACTAGAATTTAAAATAAAAAATCTAACGGTATCTGTTAAATAATACCACACGTCTATTTTTGAATAAGATAGAACATTTTTCAACTCAGTTCTTTAACATAGAATTCGGGCCGAAAGGGCTCTGATAACGCCAACTTCGGGAGTCACGCGGTTAACGACGTGGCGGTTACTATGGGCGATAGCTACTTCAATTCTCAGTCCTCCCGATGAGCTGCCGTATGTGAAAGCAAATCGAAACGTACTTTGTGTGCGCTTCCGACCACGGCTATAGCCATTTCAGGCCAGAAGTTCCCGCGAGTATTTATTTGACGTTCTACGACGCCTAACGACTACCTGCAATGCACACAGAATGCAGTCATCTGGTTACGTGGCACAACTTTTGGTTATGGACAAGCTGTAGCTGGTGTTAAGTGACCAACTAGACTCATAAATACCTATCTTCTGGCTATGCGCAAGGGCCCTCAATTGAATGATTTATATACCCATTACCTAAAAGCAGCTTTTTTTCTATTGTTAAAACTTATTGAAAAATGTATGATAATTTTACATTTTCAAATGTTTTTGGATAGCGTCTTAATTTTTTATATAATTTTCATGATTGTTAAACAATTTGCTTTAAAACTAACTTTGCAAAACTTATTATTTTTATCTCAGCCTGTTAGTACTATGTTTTTTTCCGTTTTTAACATCATTTATGCTCTACGTTATTTGAATGCGCAACGAGCCCAACAACTAGATTTTGATATAGCTGTATGAAACGAATAGTACTAGCTGTTTGATACAGCTAGATCAAACATAATCAACACTATGTTATTTAATACAAATATAAAGACAGTAGGACTGCCTTGAAAGTTTCTTACCGTTGAACTCTTCCAGCTCCTAATCTTCTTTCACCTTTTTTAGCAATCACTCAACTAAGTCTAACTAGTCGGCAGACCCGGTAGCGTCCGGCCGTTTCGGCGATAGGGGGGAAGCTGGACTACTGGGTCACGGATATAGCTCGGTATCCTTCTTCACGTGGATATCCTTCGTTACTGTGTATTATAAAGACTCAGAAATTTCCCATATAATTGTACGAACGATAGATAACCAAGTAATCGATATAATGACAATATATATGAGATAGATTAAGACGATAGGTACAATATATGTGAAACGAATAATTTCAATACAATGAATGTAAACATAACGATAAACGGAGAGTGGATATGGTTTTAACGATGGATGGGGCGATAGATAAAAACGACTTATCGAGAGGCGTTGACGTTTCCGGTTGGCTGGCGCGTGTGGAGTTACAGCCCGTCTACAAAAACGGAAGAGGATCTGGTTAAAACAAAACGGGCAGTTCGGGTCCATTACACAGCCCCCCCCCTATAAGATGCAGCACTGTCCTCAGTGCTGGGGGATCACACGATGTGTGGTATAGTTACTTCTATGGCTACTGGGGGCACCTGGTCTGCGGGCAGGATGGGTAGAAAATCGGCGGTGCAGACGGGTAGGCGGCCGCGGTAGTATTTCAGCTTAGAGAAATGGGCCGTGAATGGGGGTGATTCGGCGCGGATGACGTCGCGTAGGAGGGAGCTGGTTGGGGCTAGGACATTGAGCACAGCAAATGGCCCACGCCAAGGGTGGTGGAGTTTCGCCGAGGAACTGCGGGGTGGTATGAGGTAGTAATGCATTAGGAGGTCACCGATTTGTAATGTAGTGCCGGCGATGTGTCGGTCCAAGTGCTGTTTTTGATGGATGGAGGCATATCCTAGGGTTACGCGTGCGGCATTGTGTGCAGACCATATTACCTCGCGGAGATTAGCGGCAAAAGTTTGGGGTGTGTTTTGTTCTGGTGACGGTAAGGGGTAGCGGAGGTCAACTGGTAGGCAAAGGTCACGGCCTGTCCATAAGTAATGGCGTGTGAATCCGTTAAATGAGTGGGTCGTTCCGCGGTAATCCAGGAGGCAAAATTGTAGGTGGACGTCCCAGTCGTGTTGGTGTCCGTCCTTGGTAAACGCGAGTAGGATGTTGTGGATTGTGCGGTTGATTCGTTCTACCAGACCATTGCCTTCAGGATGATAGGGGGTTGTGTGGGTTTTTCGTACGTCTAACAGTTCGCAGACCTCCTGCATCAGTTGAAACTCGAAATTACTACCACAGTCTGAATGAAACGATAGGAGTGAGCCCCAGCGACTTATTTATGTACGGTTGATGGCATTTGCCACGGACGCTGCGTCTTGGCTGAGCAGGGGTATGGCCTCTGTCCACTTCGTTAAATAGTCAATCATCACGAGGATGTATTCATGTCCATGTACTGAGATCGGCAGAGGTCCGTTTATGTTTAGGCCGATGCGTTCTCCGGGGAAACCGGTAGTCATGGGTTGTAACGGTGCGCGGGGGGGTGGGGTGGGCGATTTAAAGGAAGTGCATGTTGGACACGATTGGCAAAAAAGGTGCGTTGATAACCGTAACTGCTGCCACCAAAAACAGTTACGGGTGGCCTGTTCAGTGCGTCGTTGGCCACAATGCCCCAACTGATTGTGGAGATCGTTCAGTACAGTCTCGATTTAACACCCAAGAACGACGTGGCGTAGATGAGAGGAGGGGTTGCAGAGGAACATTGTGTCGTTTTGTATGGTCAATTACGGCCACTGGTGGAGTAGCGGTTGTTCTCTCAGACTAGTGCCTTTTATGTCTCGTTCGGTCGGTTTGGGATGCCCTTCAGTTAGGTGGCGATACATGATAGCTGTGTCCGGATCGCTGCTCAGATTTATCGACCAGGTGTGCCTTGTGGGTTCTGAGGTTGGGATCGCGTTAATGCTCACGGTCGTGGCATCTGTTGTAGGGTCGTCGTTCTGCGGTTACCTTGACAGCGCATCTGCATTGCCATGCTTGTGCCCTAGGCGGTACTGGCAGTGAAAGTCGAAGTCCTGTAGGAATTATCGCCAGCGTGCGAGTTGGTTCATGGGGTCATTGAATGAGCTCAACCACTGTAATGCTCAGTGGTCTGTGCGTAGAATAAAACGTTTGCTGATCAGTAGATGCTTTAACTGACGGAGGAATACTACTATAGCTAACAGTTCTCTGTGGAACTTGCAGTACCGGCGTTGTGTTTTCGTCAGGGTTTTACTGGCGAAACAAATAGGGTGTTTGACGTTTTCTGCATCGGCCTGTGACAGAACTGCGCCGATGGCGTACCCACTGGCGTCTGTCTAAAAGGAATGGGGGCGCGTCCTAATCTACATTCGGGAGGGCGATTAATGGGGTGGAACATAGAGCAGTTCGTAAATCGTTGAAGGCTTGCGCGCAGTCGTCTGACCACACGAACTCTCTACCCTTCTTGGTGAGTTTGTGGAGTGGGCTTGTAGTGTAGGCGCATTTGTGTATGAAACGTCTTAGTACGATATTAGGCCTAGGAAACTGCGTAGTTCTGCCTGGTTCGTGGGCATCGGCCAGGTGCGTACCCGTTCTACACGATCAGGTAGAGGGAAATATATCCAGGGGCGATGATATGTCCCAGTAAGTATACCTCAGCCCGAAGAAGAGACATTTCGTTGGGTTAATGTGAGGCCTGCGTCCTGAAGGGCCTCAAGTACCTCTCGTAAGTTGTCATTGTTTATCCTGCGTGGAGTGCCCAAAAACGATAAAATCGTCTAAGTAGACGAGGTATTTATATGGAATAAGGGGCCTTAGGGCACGGTACATGAGGTGTTGGAAGGTTGCAGCGGCGTTACAGAGTCCGAAAGGGCAGGGTTTGGAATTAAAATAGGCCTTGAGGAACAGTAAAGAGAGTTTTGTGGCGGTCATTGGGATGGATCTCAACTTGCCAGTACCCGGATTTAAGGTCGAGCGTGGAAAACCAGGTGGCATTGCCAAACGCGTCAAATGAATCGTCTAAACGTGGGAGTGGAAATGAATCGCGTAACGTCACGGCATTCAGTCGGCAATAGTCTATGCATAGATGTAGGGAACCGTCTTTCTTGGGTACTAAGGCTATGTGGAATGCCCAAGGGGACGAGGAAGGCCGGATGATTTTAGCCTCCAACAACTCGTCCAGCATTTTTTCGACTTCGTTGCGGTACCGTACTGGGATCCGTCGTAGAGGTTGCCAGATCGGTTTGGCTTCGCCGGTGTCAATTGTGTGCTGTACATAGGTGTGTACGGCGGATTGTGCTCGTGGACTATGTGAAGAGTCTGGCAAAAGAGGTGAGTAGGTTCCTCAGTTGGGAATGTGCTACGGGGCCTACTGAGAGGGTGGAGGGGAGGATGTCAGCTAAAGTTGGGGGTTTTAAGCGGTTGTCGACAGGACAGCATTATACACGAGGTCAAGGTCGTCAGAAGAGGTTGCTGGGGCGGTCAGGTTGGTTTGCGGGGCTAATGATAACCGTCGGTCGCGGGGCGTAAATGATTCAGTCATGGGTCGTGAGAAAGTCTAATCCATGACGAGGGGCCACGAGCTGCTGGGTGTCACTAAAAAGTCATGAGTTACATGGGAAGCGTTGACGACTACTTGTAACGTTATAGTTCCGGAAATAGGTATCGAGTTGCCATTTGCCGCTCGGAGATGTTGGGGCGTGGGCAATGGTTCTATTTGACTAAGAAAATGCTGAGGGTGGTTAAGGGGAGTCACTAGGGATACGTTAGCTCCAGTATCGACAAGCGCGTGGACCGTGTGGTTGTCAAGGAGCAGTGGAACGGTTAATGCAGATACAGGATTGGGTTGATTAACATGGGTACAGTTAACAAACGGGGACTTAGAGGGAGATTTGAGCCCACAATGACGTGCGTGGGGTCCGTACGCCGCGCAGTATGGGCACCCTGGGTTGTGGTTGGGGAACCGCATCGGGAGCGTTGTTTTTTGGTAGGTGGTCGGGTATGCGGGGGTCGCGTGGATGTGGAAGGGGGTAGGATATAGGTCAGGGTCCATTGGGGTGGGTTTGCAGGGGTTCGGGGTGGTATCTTGGATTTTGCGGCTGTCATACCGCCGATAGAGTTGTAGTGCAGTGGTCAGGTTTGTAGGCGGGTTAAGGATGAAGTTATTTACGACTGCACGATCTCGGAGACCAGATGTGAAGTGGTCGAGCACTAGGTCAGCGCGATCGTTTGGAGGTGAGTTGGGAAAGGCACGACGTGCCAGCTGTATTAACTCGGTGGCGAACTCGTCGGTGGTTTGTTGCGTTTGACGGAGGTTGTACAGTCACTCGCCGGCTGCTGAGGGTGAACTATAGTTGTCGAATAATGAAAGAAGTATGTCCTGGGCTGTATGGAAAGGCGTGTGGAGGGGAATTCTGGAAGTCATCGCCAACTTTCCGGTGGGGGTGTGAGGAACCATAACATATATCTCGTGTGGTCTGCAGGGGCAAGGTCAACAAGGAAAAAGGACAGCTCGACCAACCAGTCGCGGATGTTTGTGTCCGGTATCGTAGGGTCCTGGTGCGAGGAGGGGATCTGCTTGGGACACTCTGGGTTGAGAGGGTTGGTCAAGGTTGTGGAGAGGATTGTGTGAAATGACTGAGGGGGAGTAGGGTCTGGCTATCGCTGCCACCATTGTACTGTCCGGCCGATTCGGCGATAGGGAGGAAGCTGGACTACTGGGTCGCGGATATAACTCGGTATCCTTCTTCACGTGGATATCCTTCGACACTGTGTCTTCTGAAGACTCAGACATTTCCAATATAATGGTACGAACGATAGATAACCAAGTAATCGATATAAGGACAATATATATGAGATAGATTTAGACGATAGGTACAATATATGTGAAACGAATAATTTCAATACAATGAATGTAAATATAACGATAAACGGAGAGCGTTTATGGTTTTATCGACGGAGGGGACGATAGATAAAAACGACTTATCGAGAGGCGGCGACGTGTCCGGTGGGCTGGCGCGTGCGAAATTAGAGCTCGTCTACAAAAACGGAAAAGGATCTGGTTAAAACAAAATTGGTAGTTCGGGTCCGTTACAACCCCACACCGGAATCGACTGCGCTCGCATCCAATTGGAAGTATTTATCCCTTCGAATCGACTGCAGACGTTTCTACCTCTGTCGAATGAATACTCTCGAACGGCAATAGCAGACTAGTCTTGACTCTAACCATTCCTACCCCAAAACATTCATACTTATTCTGTATAGCTGTTTTTACTTCAAATTTTGCTATTTTTAACCTTGGAAAACAGGTTTTTTTACTAAAAACAAACTCGTTATTTTGAACACTGCTATTTCAGCAAACAAACAAACCAAAGCTAAAGTGGTTAATGAAAAGAGGAGTTTGTTTTAGGCTTTTTCCTGTGTTCTAAGGATTGAAGGTGCCCAAGCAGTGCAAAATGAATGAACCTATTTATTTATTATATTGACCTTTCATTTTCCTCATCTTTCCCAGTAGCTTTCCCATGACTCGGAGAAAGGACCATCTGAAATTAAGTGACCCTCTTGAAACTATTTTTCGCTACCTCGAGTCCCCGATGAACCGTGATGTCTCCTTATGTCACCAGTCATTCAAATGATGAAGTCATTCGGATGTACACATTCGGTGGTCCACAGTCTAAATTCTGCCGTTTCGTTGGATACTTACCAACATCAGAATTCAATTCTGGATCTTAAGATGCTGAGCCCTCAAGAAAATGACGCATTTTAATTAGATGTGGTTTCGTACGCCTTAGTGATCAAGAACGAACCATGTCAAGGTTTCATTATCTCATTCTAAAATGCTTCTTCAGTATTACCTAACTCTACCAACTGAACTTATCTTACTAGGCAGTATTCTTCTCCTACCTTCTATTTGAAAATAAAGGCCTATTGAACTCTGTCTCCATTTTTTAAGGAAGGAGCTTTTTCACTGCCTATTTTTCTAGTTCACTATTTATTTCAAAACATCGCTAACTGTTGATCTAGCAGGACAAGTTCTGTCTACATTATTAAGAATTTGTACATTTTATCAGCACTTATAACCATAACTTTATTACGTTAGTACTGTTTGTTAAGACACTGCCTTACCAAATCTCAATTCGAAATAAATTCTAAAACTCAAGGGCGAAGCCTACTTCCCGAAATAAAATGACTTAAAGTGACTTAAAGACACCCCTCAGAGAGCCCCGTCATTTCAAACTTAGTATCACGGTATAAATAAATACAAAGTGGATAATTGCTGCACTATCTGAGCATCTATATGAACAGTATAAATGAGAAGTATGGTAGGCATATCCGATTCAGAACGATTTGCCATTTTTAAAACAAAAGTCAACAATCTTTGACATATACGGTGAACTAGAAAAGAAGCCGTAAAAAACTTTTACGGTTAAATCGGAGGTGGAGTTCGGCAAGCCGCCAATTTAAAAAAAAATAGGAGAAAAAAACTGCTACACTTAAATTAATAGCTAGATGCAATGGGATAGTATTGTGATGTTGCTCACAACATATGAGGGTTCGGAATGCTCCTTGTCGGGTGAGAGATAATATGGCATTCAGAGCTACTGTTTATAACCAGTGGAGGTGAGAGAGGAGGAGCTCATCATGGACACCAGGGTCAAAACGAAGAGCGGATAGTAGAGGTCATGAGAGCATCATTGAGATGCGACCTTGCTGACTGCAAAGTCCACCAACAAAGAGACGAAACCATCAGAACCCGCCTTTATCATCAACTGAACCTGGAGATCATCTTCGGGGTTGCAAAATCGGAGGAAAGTATCAAGGTTGTCAAGAGTTGGCAATGCAGTAGAGGTGAGAGAGGAGGAACTCATCGTGGACAACAGGTTCGAAA
>WEDG01007900.1:0-68451 GCA_017591395.1 Schistocephalus solidus
CACCATCAAGGCTGTCTCTGTTGGATGAGATCCTTCTGGTGACCATTTCAACACACAAACCCACCTATTACCTGAAATAGCTTACTTACCACCATCAAGGCTGTCTCTGTTGGATGAGATTCTTCTGGTGACCATTTCTACACACAAACCCACCTATTCCCCGCAATAGCTTACTTACCACCATCGATGCTGTCTCTGTTGGATGAGATCATTCTGATGACCATTTCTACACACAAACCCACCTATTGACCGCAATAGCTTACTTACCACCATCAAGGCTGTCTCTGTTGGATGAGATCATTCTGATGACCATTTCTACACACAAACCCACCTATTTCCCGCAATAGCTTACTTACCACCATTAAGGCTGTCTCTGTTGGATGAGATTCTTCTGGTGACTATTTCAAAACACAAACCCACCTATTCCCCGCAATAGCTTACTTACCACCATCGATGCTGTCTCTGTTGGATAAGATCTTTCTGATGACCATTTCTACACACAAACCACCTATTGACCGCAATAGCTTACTTACCACCATCAAGGCTGTCTTTGTTGGATGAGATTCTTCTGGTGACCATTTCAAACACAAACCCACCTATTTCCCGCAATGGCTTACTTACCACCATCAAGGCTGTCTCTGTTGGATGAGATCCTTCTGGTGACTATTTTCACACACAAACCCACCTATTCACCGCAATGGCTTACTTACCACCATCAAGGCTGTCTCTGTTGGATGAGATCCTTCTGGTGACCATTTCTACACACAAACCCACCTATTCACCGCAATAGCTTACTTACCACCATCAAGGCTGTCTTTGTTGGATGAGATCCTTCTGGTGACCAATTCTACACACAAACCCACCTTTTCCCTGCAATAGCTTACTTACCACCATCAAGGCTGTTGTTGTTGGATGAGATCATTCTGATGAGCATTTCTACACAAAAACCACCTATACCCGCAATAGCTTACTTACCACCATCAAGGCTGTCTTTGTTGGATGAGATTCTTCTGGTGACCATTTCTACACACAAACCCACCTATTGACCGCAATAGCTTACTTACCACCATCAAGGCTCTCTCTGTTGGATGAGATCATTCTGATGACCATTTCTACACACAAACCCACCTATTCCCCGCAATAGCTTACTTACCACCATCAAGGCTCTCTCTGTTTGATAAGATCATTCTAGTGACCATTTCTACACAAAAACCCACCTATTGACCGCAATAGCTTACTTACCACCATCAAGGGCTTCTCTGTTGGATGAGATCCTTCTGGTGACCATTTCTACACACAAACCCACCTATTGACCGCAATAGCTTACTTACCACCATCAAGGCTGTCTCTGTTGGATGAGATCCTTCTTGTGACCATTCTACACACAAACCCACTATTCGCGCAATAGCTTACTTACCACCATCAAGGCTGTCTCTGTTGGATGAGATCCTTCTGGTGACCATTTAACACACAAACCCATATTCTCCGCAATAGCTTACTTACCACCATCAAGGCTGTCTCTGTTGGATGAGATCATTCTGATGACCATTTGTACACACAAACCCACCTATTGACCGCAATTGCTTACTTACCACCATCAAGGCTGTCTCTGTTGGATGAGATCATTCTGATGACCATTTCTACACACAAACCCACCTATTCTCCGCAATAGCTTACTTACCACCATCAATTCTGACTCTGTTGGATGAGATCCTTCTGGTGACCATTTCTACACACAAAGCCACCTATTCGACCGCAATAGCTTACTTACCACCATCAAGGCTGTCTCTGTTGGATGAGATCCATCTGGTGACCATTTCAACACACAAACCCACCTTTTCCCTGCAATAGCTTACTTACCACCATCAAGGCTGACTCTGTTGGATGAGATCCTTTCTGGTGACCATTTTCTACACACAAACCCACCTATTTCACCGCAATAGCTTACTTTACCACCATCAATTCTGACTCTGTTTGGATGAGATCCTTCTGGTGACCATTTTCTACACACAAAACCCACCTATTTCACCGCAATAGCTTACTTACCACCATCAAGGTCTGACTCTGTTGGATGAGATCCTTCTGGTGCCATTGTCTACACACAAAAACCCACCTATTCACCGCAATTTCTTACTAACCACCATCAATTCTGACTCTGTTGGATGAGATCCTTCTGGTGACCATTTCTACACACAAACCCACCTATTCACGGCAATAGCTAACTGACCACCAGCAAATCTGACTCTGTTGGCTGAGCTATTTCTGGTGACTATTTCTACACGCAAGTCCACCTCTTAAACGCAATTGCTCATTTAACATCAGCAATTCTGTCTGTGTTTGATAAGCTCCTTCTAGTGACCTTTTCTATACACACTCCAAACTATTTACCTCAATAGCTTTCTTACCACCAGCAATTCTGACTCTGTTGGATGACATCCTTCTTGTAACCATTTCTACACACAAACCCACCTATTCACCGCATTCGCTTTTTTACCACCATCAATTCTGACTCTGTTGGATGAGATCTTTGTTGTGACCATTTCTAAACACAAACCCACCTATTCACTGCAATAGCTTACTTACTACCATCAATTCTGACTCTGTTGGATGATATTCTTCTGGTGACCATTTCGACAACCAAACCAACCTATTCACCGCAATAGCTTACCTACCACCATCAATTCTGACTCTGTTGGATGAGATCCTTCTGTTGACCAGTTCTACGCACAAACCCACCTATTCACCGCAATAGCTTACTTACCACCATTATTTCTGAATCTGTTGGATGAGATCCTTCTGTTGACCATTTCTACACACAAACCCACCCATTTACCGCAATAGCTTACTTACCACCATCAATACTGACTCTGTTTGGATGAGATCCTTATGGTGAACATTATTACCCAGAAACCCACCTATTTACCGCCAGAGCTGTCTTACAGCCATCAATTCTGACTCTGTTGGATGAGATCATTCTGGGGACCATTTCTAGAAAAACACGCACCTATTTACCGCAATAGCTTAGTTATCACCATCGATTCTGACTCTGTTGTATGAGATTCTTCTGGTGACCATTTCTACAACCAAACAAACCTATTCACCGCAATAGCTTACTTACCACCATCAATTCTGACTCTGTTGGATGAGATCCTTCTGTTGACCATTTCTACACACAAACCCACCTATTCACCGCAATAGCTTTCTGACCACCATCATTTCTGACTCTGTAGGTTGAGATCCTTCTGTTGACCATTTCTACACACAAACCCACCTATTCAACGCAATAGCTTACTTACCACCATCAATTCTGACGGTGGGGGATAGGCTTCTTCTAAACAAATTTTCTCAACCTGTACCCAACTGTTAACTTCAATATCAAACTCACCACAAGCAATTCTCACCATTGAGGATGAGATTCTTCTAAACACCATTTCTAAACCTGTACATAAGTATTTACTACAATGCCAAACACACCATCAGCAATAATGACAGTGGTAAATGAGCTCATTCTAAACCGCATTTCTTAACCTGTACATAATTGTTTACTCAAATACCGAACTCACCACCAGCAATTCTGACCGTTGGGGGATGAGATTCTTCTTTACACCATTTCAAATTTTGTACCCATCTTGTAACTTAAATACCGAAATCACCACCAGCAATTCAGACCCTGGTGAAGGAGCTACTTCTAAAAAGAATTTTTAAACCTCTAGCCAACTATTTACCGAAAAACCGTACGCATCACCAGCAATTATGGCCGTGGGGGATAAGCTTCTTCTGAAAACCATTTCTAAACCTGTACTCAAATATTGTCTTCATTTACGAACTCACCACAAGCAATTCTTATCGTGGGGAATGAGCTTCTTCTACAAACCATTTATAAACCTTAACCTAATTATTTACCTATACCGAACTCATCACCACCAATTCTGACCATTGGTGATACGCTGCTTATAAATTCTATTTTTTAAATCTGTACCTAACCATTTACTTCCATACCGAACTCACCACTAGCAATTCTGACGGTTGGGGATAGCCATCTTCTTAACACCTTTTTCTAACCTGTACCCAACTATTAACTTCAATAACAAACTCACCACAAGAAATTCTGACCATGGAGGATGAGCTTCTTCTAAACACAATCTCTTAACCTGTACTCAAGTATTTACTTCAATGCCGAACACACCATCAGTAATTCTAATAATGGAATATGAGCTTCATCTAAAAACTATTTCTTAACCTTAACCGAACTATTTACTTCAATACCGAACTCACAACCTACGATTCTGACCGTGGGGAGATCCTTCTTAACAACATTTCTTAAACTGTACATAACTATTTACATAAATACCGAAGAAACCACCAGAAATTATGACCTTGGAGGATGAGCTTCTTCTAAAAATCTTTTCTAAACATATACCCATCTATTTACTGCAATAGCGATTTCAACACCAACAATTCTGACCGTTGTGTATGAGCACTTTCTAAACACCATTTATAAACCTGAGCCCGATGTTTTACTTCAATATCGAACTCACCACCAGCAATTCTGGCAGTAGTGAATAAGCTTCTTTTAAACCGCATTTCTTAATCTGTACATAATTGGTTGCTTAAATACCGAACTCACCACCAGCATTTCTGACCCTGGTGAATGAGCTTCTTCTAGACGGCATTTTTTTAACATGTAGCCAAGTATTTATTACAATAGCGATTTCAACACTGAAATTTCTGATCATGGGTAATGATCAATTTCTTAACAACATTTCTAAACCTGTAAACAACCATTCACGACAATACAAAACTTACCACCAGCAATTCCGACCGTAGGGATAACCTTCTTAAGAACACCCCTTCTAAAACTGTCCAGACTATGAACTTCAATATCGAACTCACCACCAAAATGCTGACTGTGTGTGTGAGCATTTTCTAAACCATTTCTTAACCTTAACCCAACTTTTTACTTCATTATCGAACTCACCAAAAGCAATTCTGACAGTGGTAAATGAGCTTCTTCTTAACCGCATTTCTTAACGTTTACATAATTATTTACTTAAATACCGAATTTACCACCAGGAATTCTGACCGTGGGGGTTGAGCTTCTTCTAAGCACAATTTCTAATTGTGTACCAAACTATTTTTTTAATACCGAAATCACCACCAGCAATTCTGACCGTGGAGGATGAGCTTCTTCTTAACAAAATTTATAAACCCATACACATATATTTACTTCAATACCAAAGTCCCAACCAGCAATTCCAACAGTGGGGTTGACATACTTCAAAACACACCTTCTAAAACTGTACCCAACCATTAACTTAAATACCGAACTCCCCACCAATAATTCTGAACGTGGGGTATGAGCTCTTTCTATGCACCATTTTTAAACATGAAAAGATATTATCTTCAATACCGAACTCACCAGCAGCAATTCTGACCCTGCTGAATGAGCTTCTTCTAAACAACATTTATTAACCTGTAGCCAACTTTTTACCTAAATACCGAACTCAACACCAGCAATAATGATCATGCGGGAAAAGCTTCTCCTGAACACTATTTCTAAACCTGTACCCAAATATTTCTTCATTACAGAACTCACCACCAGCAATTCTGACGGTGGGGGATAGGCTTCTTCTAAACAAATTTTCTAAACCTGTACCCAACTATTAACTGCAATACCCAACTCACCACAAGCAATTCTGAACATGAAGGATGAGCTTCTTCTTAACACCATTTCTAAACCTGTACATAAGTATTTTCTTTAATGCCGAACACACAACCAGCAATTCTGACAGTGGTGAATTAGCTTCTTCTAAACCGAATTTCTTAACCTGTACATAATTGTTTATTTAAATACCGAACTCACCACAAGCAATTCTGACCGTGGGGGATGAGCTTCTTCTTAAAACCATTTCTTATTTTGTACCCAACTATTTACCTTAATACCAAACTCACCACCAGCAATTCTTACCGCGGGGGATGAGCTTCTTCTAAACCACATTTCTAACCTGAACGTAATTATTAACTCATAACGAACTCACCACCAGCAATTCTGACAATCGTTAATTAGCTGCTTCTAAACACTCTTTCTAAATCGTTACCTAACTATTTACTTCAATACCGAACTAAGCACCAGCAATTCTGACCGTGGGGGTTAGGCTTCTTCTAATGAAATTTTCTAAACCTGTACCCAACTATTAACTTCAATACCAACCTCACAACAAGCCATTCTGACCATAGAGAATGAGCTTCTTCTCAAAACTGTTTCTAAACTTGTACAAAAGGTTTTACATCAATGACAAACACACCACCAGCAATTCGGACATTGGTGAATGAGCTTCTTCTAAACACCGTTTCTAAACTTGTACAAAAGAATTTACATCAATGACAAAAACACCACCAGCAATTCTGACCGTTGGGAATGAGCTTCTTCTTAACAGCATGTTTTAACTTCTAGCCAACTCTTTACCTAAATACAGAACTCACCATCAGCAATAATGAACGAGCGGGAAAAGCTTCTCCTGAACACCATTTCTAAATCTGAACCCAAATATTGTCTTCATTAACAAAATCACAACCAACAATTCTGACCGTGGGGGATAAGCTTCTTCTAAAAATCATTTCTAAACCTGAACCTAATAATTTACTTATACCGAACTCAACACCAGCAATTCTGACCATGGGTGATTAGCTGCTTCTAAACACTATTTCTAAGTCTGAACTTAACTATGTACTTAAATACCGAACTCACCATTAGCAATTATGACGGTGGGGGATAGGCATATTCTAAACTAATTTTCTAAACCTGTACCCAACTTTTAACTATAATACCAAACTCACCAAAAGCAATTCCCACCATGGAGGATGAGCTTCTTCTAAAAACGATTTCTTCACCAGTACTTAAGTTTTTGTTACCATACCGAACACACCTACAGCTATTCTGACCATGGATGATAAGCTTCATCCAAAAACAATTTCTTAACCTTTACCGAACTATTAACTTCAATGCCGAACACAAAACCTACGATTCTGACCGTAGAGGGAATTAGCTTCTTCTAAAACGATTGAACAATTGGAAGTTGGATTATGGTTAGTTGACAGATTCTGCCGAGGCAATGAACGATGTTTCGTCACTTTGTCCTCTTCGTTCTCTTCTCCTTCCTTTCTTCTTTTTCATCTTCCTCTTATTTTCTTTAATCTAACCAGGTTAATTAAATAAATGCAGATATCCTTAGTTATCTTTTTTACCTTGGTATTTCCTCTTAGCAGAAAAATATGTAAATTCGAAATTAAAAAAATATTAAGGCATGCGGAAGGAAGATAAACATTTATTTGTTTATGACTTTTCGGGCAAAGCGAACAGACAAAATAACTCGACCTATTCATTGCGTGCGTCCGCCCCTGCGGTGCATTTGAATAACAAATGGCGCACTTCACGTAATCGAAAGATAGTTGACAGGACAAATTTGAACCACGTGAAGCTTTCAAATTGTGCCTTAAATCCGTTCATTTTTCGTAGTTTCTGTTCTCCTACCCAACTGAGGTTAAATGATCTCTTATCTATCTTTCAGGCTTTCTCGTTTTTTAACCAAAGTCCATTTAACATAATGCTTATAGTTTAACTAATAGCTCTTCCAAAGTGTATCTTAATAATTTTGTTTGATTTAAATCTTTCAATGAAGATGTCTTTTACTTTAAGGCTATTTCTCTCAAGTACAATGTTACGTCACTTATCACTAAACGCTTTATTGAAATATAAGGTTATCTTTTGATCTATTATAAATCTCGAGAATTGCATTCTATTTTATTCCTGTTAATTTTCGCCGATGTAATTATTGACGCAAATACCTCAGGATGCTTTTGAATACAGCATTTATTTTCTTTGTTTTTTAAACAAAGTAGTTTTACGACAAAGATAGTGTACCTTCAATTGCATTTGTATTTGTTTACACAGTGTTATACACCAAATAAATGTTGCTTTGAATATTACCAGGTAAATAGGTCCAGGTAAATATTTTCACGAGCTTTTGGCATCCTGGTAAATTATAAATGTATTTGAAGTTTAGAAAGCAAGATAATAATTTACAAGCTGACGGTCATTGTGGGTTATTTTGGATCTGATTAAAACTTGCAAGGCATGGATTGATTTACAAATAGCTTCAGATAATCCGTAAAAAACCGGTTTATATTTAATTATTAGCTCGATTTTTAATATATTGACGATAAGTAAATACTGTTGAATGTGTTTATGAAAAAACTTTTAAATCAGAGAACTGTAAAAACAAATTTCTTAAATGTGTGAGCTTGAATTTAATATGAAATCTTAAAGTTGCCTCCCGTAGTGATCTGGCTACGTCCCCTGTAAAAATCTGTAGTAAACTTCCAGCTGAATGATAAAAAATATATGTCAGAATCAGATGGCAAGGAGTAGACTATCCTTTCTATTTCCATTAGTGGTAGTAAGATCTCGCAAAAGGAATGAATGGTGTGATGTATTCCGATATCACTTTATATTATTCCCTCCCCCATCTTCGTAATCATCACGATAATTGCAATCGAGTCTGATATTACATAGTTCATAACTGTACAAAGCCCTTGACTATTACCAGATGACCGAATACAGTTACAGGCGGTCTCGTATTTCGTGGATATTTGTATGCATTTTATTAAATAGAGATGTAGAAAAAACACAATTCCATCGCCAGAAAATATTATCATAAAGAGTCGTTTACATTTTACTTGTCCCTAAAGGATACAAATTGCAATATAATATGTTCATTTATATCTTATACAGCGTTGAATGCATTGAAAAAAACTACAGCAAATGTTATATCGTGTTCTTCCCATTAATTTCATTTATCAATGGATATCTCAAGCACTCAACGTGATCTCCCTTGTGATGGCTTTCACATTGCTTGTGATTGTCAGATCGCTGATTACGGCTAAATACTGTTCCTTTGAGTAATATGAACATTTCCTGTATCACTTATCTATCTCGTGTCTAAGAGAGTGCTGGTGATATAGAAAACCCACTCAAGTGAACATAATGCCATTAAAACTTACCAACGTTAGTTGCACAAATAAATAGCAGAAAAAGTAGTGGGATCTGCAAGAGTACCATGGATATTTAGTATCGAATCAGGATGGTCGAATACACGGTTTCAAGATTTCCTAAATCAGAAGTGAGAGATTACGGAGAGGTTGAACACGCTTTACTGAGTAGAAGAGCTTACACGAGCTACGCAAGTAGTTGCCGTAAGTTTAACCTTTAGGCAAGTTATATCGCCAGCCGTGTCCGCCGATATTTTTGCTTGACCAGCTGCAGTAAATGGCTGCAAAATATAGATTAGGAGAAAAATATTGATCTTATTAACTGCGTCGCAGTCCTGAGATCAAGTCAGGGGAGAGGTGGGTGGCTGAGACAAATCGGTGAAGAGAGAAACCTAAATATGCGTCATGGTGTCGCAAGTCTGTGATCTACTAACGCGCACAGGTTGAGTTTGTCACGCTCCAGTAGACAAGGCTTTGCCGACGAAGGTAAAGTGAGCCAGCAGCAGTGGTGATGATCACTGGAGCGAGCTTCTACAGTTTTAATTCTGAATATCGTTCACATGACATTTTACCGCAGAAAATTTGTTTTAAAAATCCGCTGTTAAGATTCGAAATTCAATTTACCCTCAGAATGGAGCAGTATTACCTCTGTGCAATAAAATAAAATAAAGTGTACGTTTGTTTAAATTTTTTTCGGCATAACAAACGCGTCTTTCCATGGAAGTTAAACTGCTCTTTAGAAAGGTTTTTGGGAAAGCTTTTTGCCAGTTGGTAATTAAAAGTTCTTATGTGTTTTAATTAATTGCGTTAATGGGCGGTTCTTTGTGTTTATTACATTGCTTTTCAGCCACATGATTTCCTTAAAAAAAAGTTTTCAGCACAAATCAAACAAATTTTGGCAATATTGTAAAAAAATCCAACAGTTTTATAACTGAGAGGTGGGAAGATCGGGAGTCAGATAAACCTGGCGTGGGGGCACACGCAAAACCGGAGACCCTCACCTCTTTTAGCCCGCCGGTCGTGACGGTTGCCCAGGGTGTGGTCGGTTGGATGAACAACACTTCGCGGAGCCACATATGACAGTTAGGTAACAGTTGGAGGCGGCACCAGGAGCATTCACCAACTGAACGAGAATCATGCAAAATCTGTGGGATGTAAAACCAACTAGTACCCAAACTAGTATATATATATATATATATATATATATATATATATATATATATATATATATAATGTACTAGTTTGGGTACTATTGTGGGGCTAATTGATCTTTATAAGGAATATGTATGTTCGTTGTGCCCTGCAGCTCAGACTAGAGCTCTCTCAGGCGGTCGCATCACGACGTGTTGCATACGATGAAATTGAACAGACAAAGACAAGGGAGACCGGAATGGTCATTTTTGGATTATTAGCCATCATTAACCAGTCGTACCCAATCCCAAGTGTGGCATACCTGGGATTCGAAACCGCGATCTTTGGTATTTGAGTCGAACGCTCTATCATTGAGCCACGGGTTCGTTGTTTTGTTGTTTGTGATCGGGAATATGATGATAGTGTGCATCTCACCGATCTGATTAGGGAACATGTATTTTCCGTTGTGCCCGGGAGCTCAGACTAGAGCTCTCGCAGGCGGTCGCATAGCGACGCGTAGCATATGATGAAATGGAACTGACAAAGACAAGTGAGACCGGAATGGCCATTTTTGGATTATAAGCTGTCATCAGCCAGTCATAAACAATCCCAAGTGTGGCACACCTGGTATTCATCATATGCTACACGTCGCTATGCAACCACATGTGAGAGCTCTAGTCTGAGCTCTAGGGCACAACGAAACATACATGTTCCTTAAGCAGATCGGTAAGCCCCACAATACCATCAAATTCCCTATCACCACCGACATAACAACGAGCCCGTGGCACAATGGTAGCGTATCAAATCAAATACTAAAGGTTGCGGGTTTGAATCCCATGTGTGCCACACTTAGGATTGGGTATGACTGGCTAATGACGGCTTATAAGCCAGAAATGACCATTTCGGTCTCCTTTGTCTTTGTCGGTTTCATTTACGCAGCAGCAGAAATGACGGCGAAACACGTGCCTAAACATTTAGCTTCAACCTATGTCGGATGTACGGTATAATGTTTTTGCAAAATATATATATATATACTTCGGCAGCTAAACGAAACATTAAAGCATTCCCGTCCAAGAATGGCACTTCTGTTTCACTCGCAGCAGTGCATTTTTCACCCCACATACAATTTTCTCCACGGTCGTTTTCCAAGTTGTCTCCCAATACGAAGGTTACTGATGCACTATCTGATTCAAATGAGCTTCTGTGACACTTAACTAGGAGGATTTTACAGTCTTCTGCCCAGGGTTATTCCGAGCGATAGTGGCTAATTCTCCTGTATGTCACGTCCGCCTCCAAATTGTACTCGATTTTACATGCATCAGGTGCTTGCTAACGCTCGAGGACATAAGTTAAGCCGTACGTATGGGTTGTTTAATCAGAATGTTGACTTTCCTGCACTAGGAACAAGAATTTGTGATCTTATCTCCAGCAGAGATTACCTTCCTTTAAAAATTTCATTTTAATGCCCACTAGTGAGCTCTGACCATTGCATCTTTGTTTCTACAATAAAATACACTATTCATGAATCATTTTTTAAAAAAAGGAAGTTTTTTCATGGATATCCGATCAGCAATTGTATGCAACCGGTTAGTGGCAGACAAATTCTTCACCGTTGTAACCGATCATCTTTTTGCAATAGGCCTTGTGCATTGAGTTGTATAGATAAGTCAAGTAAGCTCGAAGCCCTTTATGCTGGGCAAACACAATTGCATCGAGGGAGATGCTTATTACACCGGTGAGGTTCATACGCTTATATGAGAGCAGCTGCGCAAACAGCAGACCATATTTTCTGTAGATCCCATCCTTAAATGCGTGAATAATTCCACTATATATTTCTAATAAAATTTTTAATGAGCTAATTCACATAAAATACAGCAATTTCAGACTGCTTCACGTGTGTTTCTTGCCTGTCATCCAAACAATCCTTATCTTCGCTATCCATTTACCGAATACGAGAGGTTACACGCTGTATGTACATTAGCGTGGCCCACTTTCGTCAACACCAGTGTAATCATGCATTTTGAAGTTTTAACATTTAGCGCTGTGATTTAGCAGGTTTGTGGTTTTTTCAATTAAATTAATTAATTAAATGAAAATACATTCAATAATATACGACTAAATGCCAAATAGTATGTTTGTGTCGGCGGTCATACGCTATGGACCGGATAAATGTTACTGCGTGTAAAACAATACGTAAAGTTGCTTTAATCATGCCTTTTCTGAATATATTTCAGAGGCGCGTAAGCTTGTCCTCTTAATTGAATGTGATTCCTCGATGGATAAACTTTAGACACACTGCACTTATGCTAGCCATATACAGTTCTGAAATGCTAACAGTCCTTGTGCAGCCCATTTTCTCCTACGGAAAATAAAATAACAAATTATGTTTTGCAGTTCCTTTTTCTACTGCAAACCTGATAATCACCGTAAATTTAGACTTATATTGCCTGTAAAATGTACAACTATTATTTGTATAATGACTTGATCAAGGCCACAAACAAGGTTCCGATGGATGCAGTTGTTCACTACTCGAGAATACACGTTAATTGACATTTATGGAATTCATGAAATAAATTTTTGCATATCTCTTATATTTTAAAACCTGCTTACAAAAGACAGGTGAAGTATTTGAAAAATAATCGGTGCAACTGTAAATATGATATCAGAGTTTTTGAAACCCCACTGCCCATTTTTGCTGCATATATGATTTGACAGCGGTGCCGATTAATACTGAGGACTCTGCTAATAGGGTAAATATATTTTCTTCTAGTATACAAATTGTGAGGTAAACTGTATAAGGCATAGGCGTTTTACAGATATCATTAAATTTATCAACGGAAAAACATAAGAGCCTCCATAGGAATCACATGATATAGTGGCTGTCACGCCAATCATTGAAAAAAACTGGGAAAACAACACACTTAAGCAGAAAATCAGCACAAAGGAATATAAAAGGAGGTGCTAAAGCGAGCTAGAAAGCTAATAAAAATGCTAGCATTGGTCCTGCTTAGCCACGTAGCCTTGACGTGCGGATGTGCGATACAACACGGTGAGTTACGATAAAACTGAATTGTTTTATGTTGAACTTAAAATATGATAAAATGTAAGCTAAACTGCTTAGACTGGAGGAAACGTTGAGCAAATAAGCTTCCGTTACATTAAGTTATTGCATATCAGATCCATGCGCAAAAAAATAGAGCGGGACATGCATACAATATGTGATATGACTACGACAAAACGAACAGGCGACACATTCATTTCTATACGGTATATTTGGTATGAAAGCAATCCCTTTTACTGCAGATATTACATGTGTGACTGGAACCGTGACATATCCAAACACGCAGCTTTAAGAACTTAGTTGAGTTTGCTGTTGTTCACAGCATACATTTTTTTTCTGTTAGAGTGCTCAAAGTCATTACCGTGTATATGCTGCATGTTTCGAATATCTCATGATGGAAGTGTATTGAGTTACTAGTTTTTTGACTGTATTATTTAAGGCAGTTGATATATATTTGTCGTGCGTAGCTACTAATCACTTACCTGCCTAGCTTTAACCAAGTGACACTTGATACTTTTAATCTGTCTGTCAGCTGATCCGACGGTAATGGCATAAAAGTTATAAAAATTACATAGGTCAATGCAGAAAAATAAAGTATTGTGGCTGGCTGTAATGAATTAGGAAAAACAGAATGTAAGATCGATCAAATGCGTTATCCACATGTTGAAGTCCTGCAGATGGATAATATGAATGCCCCTTTTGCAAGATAAGTAGCAAACTTTGTGAGATCATGGAATTTGGAGAACACAGACAAATCATTACTATACCTAATGTTAATGCAAATTTGAGAATTGAAAATGACTGTATTTGTCTTGTTTGTCCTTTGTTTACGTCAACAATCGCTATGCCAACAGGTTTGCAGTCAGAACTGAACCGTGCGATAGAAGGTTAAGACCAGCGACAAATAACCATCACTCTGGATATGTTTCAAAACATGGAGCTAGCTCAAATGCCGAACTGTACATTTTTCAAGTTATTGACTGTTAGATTTTTGGCACAGTGGTTGGGAAACTTAGAAATGGTCCCGACACCACATGACCATACCTACCCTATATGGCAAAACATGTCATAATAAGCGCTAATGCAAATGCACATGTGGTCTTGCTATCTTCACAGCTCACACTGCTTGCCTCTTTCGCGCCGAAATGTATTTTCCATTGATTTATAAGTGCAGTTCTAACCAAAGAATCAGCCTGGCTCTGGAAAAATTATCCGTAGGGGAGTTTTTCGATAAAATTTGTTCTTAAAATGCTTTATTAATTCGCTTGCCAAAAAATGACAATAATGACACATTATCTAAATGTTTAGGTTCTTATATCGCTCTTCTTTGAATAACGATTTTTTTAATTTAGATCCAATATGTCGTCTTCAAGCTGATATTGGACCATGCAAAACATTTTCTCGCAAATACGCATATAACTACGAAGTAGACAGATGCATACCATTTGCGTATGGTGGATGTGGTGGCAATGAGAACCGATTTAATACAAAAAGTGAATGTGATGAAAAAACCAAGATATGCCACAAATATGGTTATTTTAAAAGTTTTTGGCCGTTCGAAGTATTCGCATTCTTAACCACAACACGTTCGTTACATTCTCGACCGCTGAATGGTAAAACGTATCACATGCGACAGAATTCGAATATTCACAAACACATTTTTGCGATTTACCAAATAATGTATTAACGTATTTGTAAGCAGATTCATATATGTCTGTCACGAATGAGATGAGATCAATTATATATCTTACTTGAAACATATAACACGTTGCGATCACTTCATTACTAGAAGATCTCTATCTATTCTTTGGAAAAACAAAGAGTCATACGAGGCAGCGGAATTATGCAGTTACATCAGAAGAAGAATGGGATGTTAAGTGACAAGCTCATACCAACTCCTATGCATAACAGGGAAAAAGATAAGATACCGAACTTCAATTTCCTTAATACTTCGAGTTAAAGATCACTGCTTCGCACTTTGTAAAATAATTTGCCGGATTGCAGGATTGATTTGTTTTTGAGACGTCTAAAGCCTATTCACAGGGAACAATTGACAAATTTGCCTGCCCAGGGCAAAAGCTGTATTGCCTACCATGTATTGACCTCAGCGTGATGTTCTGCATCTGAATCTACTGTCTATCATGTAAAATATGCAATGCCAAAATATATAAGCCTTCCTCTGAAAAGTTCACGTGTTCACTTAAGCAACTTAGCAAGCATATTTCAATGAATGAGTTTTATTAAGAATAGAACTGCACTCGCGTTTACGCCCATTCAAAAGCCTTTTGCATTACGTTTAATGTTTTGAAGGGCTGCATTCGCCAGTTTGTTAATTACTTTAAAAAAAGTACGGTATTTTTTGAGTGCACTAGCACGAACTGCTGTTGAATTGTCACGTTTAGAGTAAGGTCTTCGAGTTGAATTTAGGCAATTAAGAAAAAGGTTTATATGGTGCATTTTCTGGAGTCAGGTTATAACACAAATGCCTCCACAAAGACGTTAATTAACAGCCGCATTAAAAAAACACGCCTTTTATCTTATTAATGTCTATACTTTTAAAGAGCCTGTTCGTTTAAACAGTGGAAACATAAAAAAATGTATTTTGAAATATGTGCAGTTCATTCTTTATTTCCTTATATTCTTTTCAATTTTTAGCATACTTCAATTATTATTAAATTTCTTTGAATAATGCGACCGATATACTTCGTTCTTTTCACATTCTGATATTGCGATTATCTTGTTGAACTTTGGCTTATATGTTGTACCTAACTGGTTTTCGATTAATTATTTTTTTTCATGTCATATATGTTCTACATTCCATCACTTTAGAACCAGTTGATTAAAACATTAAGCAGACCAATGCACATTCCTTATTAAAATTTATCTTTTAAGCAATGCTTTCTCATTTGTGCAGGCATACTTTGTTTTGGGAGACTTTCGATAACTTCGTGAATGCGATAGTAGAATTATCTTTCCACCCGGTCTAACAGTGCATGTATCACTGTAATACAATGCGAAAAGTATCATATACTGGTTGAACGAGCAGGATTGGTTTTGATATACATCACTTTGTTTTTTCTATGCTTATTTCATTCACTTAAAAAATGGGAAACCCTATACCTGAATCCGTTGAAATGCATATTATACGTTGCTGCTATTAGAAAACGAATAATATGCAAATACATATTTTTTTTCATTTAAAGCACAGAGAGCCCCGTCATTCCAAACTTAGTATCGCGGTATAAATAAATATAAAGTTGATAATTGCTGCACTAAGTGAGAAGCCATATTAACAGCAGAAATGATCAATATGGTAGGCATATCTCATACAGAACGACTTGCCATTTTTAAAGCAATTGTCAACAATCTTTGACATAAACTAAGAAGGAAAAGAATCAGAAAAAAAACTCCTACGGGTTTAATCGGAGGCGGAATTCGGTGAGCCGCCAATCTTAAAAAACTTAAAGAGGAAAAACCGAATCACTTAAAGTATTTATAGCTAGATGCAATGGGATATTATAGTGATGTTGCTGAAAACGTATTAAATTTCGGAGCTCTCCTTGTCGTGTAAGAGAGAATAAAGCTGTCAGACCTTACTAACTGCATAGTCTACCAATCAAAGAAACAAAACTATCAGACTTAACTTGCAGACCATAGACGGATTTGCAACAGCGGAAGAATGTATCAAGGTTGTCAAGAGTTGGAGATGTTAGTTTAAAAGGGAGGACGGAAAAGTGAATTAAAAAATTGACCTTCCAGAGGATGATGGAAAACGAACAAGAGACCATTATAATATCAAGAGAGCTGCCTCAAATACCAGATTGACCCTTTTCGAAATTCAAATGTTGCAAGCTTTGAAAGGAAACAGACAGAAATACATTTTACATCTTCCGAAGTTAATTCTTTGGTTTATTTTGTTTTGAAAATAGCTTATGTAGTCGTCAACCTTATTTGCAGTGGAAGATTATATCAGATGAAAGCATATTTGGAGGCACAAAACTAAAAATGATTAGTTGTGGAGCAAAGTGGTGTTGTAATGATCATGGAGGAATGTCGATTGGCAACGGGTCGATCTTCCAGAGCCAGATCATTCATTCGTGGGAGATTTGGGCTAGAGTAAACGCGACAACAGGAATCAAAGGCAGGCTTCGAGTCTTCTTAACAACATAAGTTTAATAATTGGTAACTAGCATCTATCCGTATAAGAGATCCTGGATCCAGGAAGAGAAAATATTATTCGAGTGAAAAACTACTGATTTTTTTAATCTTACGGCGGTAAGAGACGTTCATCAGCCCAAAGAGTGGACAGCAGTATTCTGGGATATGAAGAGCAAATATGTGGGAGAGGTTAAACCGTATTTCCAGATTGAAAAAGTATGTGATATACAACTGATATCTGAAAGAACTGCCGGTTTAAATGTCTTAATTGAAAAAAGAAATGGGTTTGAGTGCGGGAATACCATACTGAAAAAACTACAGATATCTGTAAGAATGGCCGGTGGAAAGTCAGATATTTATTTTAAAACTTTAGTTGAGTGCGTGCATGGTATGCTGAATAAGCGACTGATATCGGTAAGACTTTTCCGTGGAAAGTAAGATATTGCAGTTAGAACTTGGGTTTGGGTGCGGGAATGGTATACTGAATACGCGGCGTATATTGGTTATAATTGCCGGATAAAAGTTAGATAGGGAAGTTAGAACTTAAGTTGGAGTGTTGATAACTGATATACCGAAAAAGCCACTGATATCGGAAAGGAAGCTCCAGTGGATTGTTAGATATTGAAGTAAACACTTGAGTTTTAGTGCGGGAATGGTAAACTGAATAGGCGACTGACATCGGTAAGAATTGCCGGTGGAAAGAAAGTTATTGAATTAAAAACATGCGTTTACGTACAGAAATGGTAAACTGAATAAGCGACTGATATCGGAAATTATCCTTTGACGTAAGAACTTGGGTTTGAGTGTGGGAATGGTATAATTAATAAGCGATTGATATTTGTAAGAATTGCCAGTGGAAAGTAAGAGATTGCAGTAAGAACATGGGTTTGAAAGCGGGAAATTGTGTACTTAATTAGCGAGTGATATCGGTAAGAAATACCAGTGGATAGTAACATATTAAAGTAAGAACTTGTGTTTGAGAGAGGAAACGGTATACTGAGTAAGCGACTGATATCGATAAGAATTGCCGGTGGAAAGGTATATATTGAAGTATGAACTTGGGCTTGGTTCCGGGAATGGTATACTGAATACGCGGATTATATCGGTAAGAATTGCCGGTGGAAAGTTTGATATTGAAGTTATTACTTGTAATAAGTGCGCGAATAAATAATTGAATAAGCGAATGATATCGGTAAGGAATCTCCGGTGGAAAGTAATATATCGAAGAAATAACTTGGGTTTGCGTGCGGGAATGGTTTACTAAATAAGCGTCTGCCATCACTTCGAATTGCCAGTGGAAAGGAATATATTGAAGTATTAACTTGCGTTAGAGTTCTTGAATGGACAACTGAATAATCGACAGATATCTGGAAGAATTCCTGGTAGAAAGATAGATATTAAAGAAAGAAACTTGGTTTGAGTACGGAAATGGTATACTGAATAAGCGACTGATTTCGTTTAGGTATCTCCGGTGGAAAGTAAGATATTGAAGTAAAAACTCGGCTTTGAGTGCGAGAAGGGTAAACTGAATAAGCGACTGTCATTGGTAAGAATAGCCAGTGGAAAGTTAAATATTGAATTAAGAACCGATTTTTGAGTACATGAATGGTTTTCTGAAAAAAAGTGACTTATCTATGAAGGCATTGCCCGTGGAAAGGTAAGAAGTTGGGTTTTTAGTATGAGAATGGTTTGCTTAAAAAGCGACTAATATCGATATGAATGGGCGGTGGAAAGTCAAAAATTGAAGTAAGGACTTTGGTTTGGTTTCGCCAATAGAATACTGAATAAGCGACTGATATCGGTAAGATTCGCCGGTGGAGATTTAGTTATTAATGAAATACCTTGGGATTGATTGCGGGAATTAAATACTGAGAAAACGACTAATATCGGTAAGAAAGGCCGGTGTTAAGTCAGATTTTGATTTTAAAACTTAAGTCGGAGATCGTGCATGGTACACTGAATAATTGACTGATATCGGTAAGAATGTTCTTTGGAAATTAAGATATGGAAGTAAGAACTTGGGTTTGGGTGCGGGAATGGTATACTGAATACGCGGCTTATATCGGTTAGAATTGCCGGTGGAAAGTTAGATATTGAAGTAAGAATTTGGGTTTGAGTGTATTAATGTTATGCTGACCAAGTGACTGAAATCGGTAAGGAATCTGCGGTGGAAAGTTAGATATTGAAGTAAAACTTTGGTTTGAGTGCGGAATGGTTCAACTTAATAAGCAAAACTGACATCGGTAAGAATTGCCAGTTGAAAGTGAGATATTGAAGTAAGAACTTGTGTTTGAGTGCGGGAATGGTTTACTGAAAAGGCGACTGATATAGGGTAAGAATTGCCGGTGGAAAGTCAGATATTGAAGTAAAAACATGTGTTTAAGTGCGGCAATGGTAAACTGATTTAGCGACTGATTTCGGTAAATAATCTCCGGTTATATCGTTAAGAATTTCCTATGAAAATTAAAATACCGAATTACGAACTACAGTTTGCGTGCGGAAATAATATATTGAATAAGCGCCTGATATCATAAGAATCGCCGTCGGAATGTAAAATATAAAAGTAAGAATTTAGGTTTGAGCGCGGAAATGGTATACTGAATAAGCGACTGATGTCAGTTAGAATCGGGGTGGAAAGTTAATTATTCAATTAAGAACTTGAGTTAGAGTGAGATGATGGTATGCTGAAAAAGCGACTAATATCGATAAGAAGGGGCGGTGGAAAGTCAAAAATTGATATTAGGACTTGGGTTTGTGTGCGTGAATAGGATACTGAATAAGCGACTGATATCGGTAAGAATCGCCAGTGGAAATTTGATAATTGAAGTAAGAACTTGGGTTTGAGTACGGGAATGGTATAGTGAAAAAACGACTGTTATCGGTATGAATGGCCGTCGAAAAGTCATATATTGATTTTAAAACTTAATTTGGACTGCGTGCATGGCATAATGAATATCGGTCAGAATTTTCTGTGGAAAGTAAGATAAAGAAGTAAGAACTTGAAATTGGGTTCGAGAATGGTATAATGAATATTCGGCTTATATCAGTAAGACTTGCCGGAGGAAAGTTAGGTATTGAATTTAGAATGTGGGTTTGAGTGCGAGAATGGTGAACATAATAAGCGACTGACATCGGTAAGAATTGCCAACGGAAAGTTAGATATTGAAGGATGAACTTGTGTTTAATTGCGGAAATGTTTAACTGAAAAGGCGACTGATATAGGTAAGAATTGCCGGTGGAAAGTTACATATTGAAGTAAAACCTTGGGTGTGATCAGCGGGAATAGTAATCTAAATTCACTTACTTATATCGGTCAGGAATCTCTGGTGGAAAGTTAGATATTCGTGGTAAGAACTTGGGTTTGATTGCGGAATGGAACACTGAAAAAGCGAGTGATATCTGCAAGAATTGCCGGTTGAGAGTAATATATTGAAGTCAGGGCTCTGGTTTGAGTGCGAAAATGGTATACTGTAAATGACAATGTTATCGTTAAGAATCGCAGTTGTTATGTGAGATACTTTTGTAAAAAACGCTGGGTTAGAATGCGTGAATCTTATACTGAATTAGCAAATGATATCTGCATGAAAAGCCGTTTGAAAAATATACATTGAAGTAAGAAATTGGTTTTTGAAATTGATCATGGTATACGGAATAAAACGACTGATATCCGTAAAAATATCCGGTAGAATGTAATATATTGAAGTGAGATGTTAAGTTTGCGTGCGGGAATGGTATACTGAATAAGCGACTGATATCGAAATGAATCGCCGTTGATTTGTAAGATATTGAATTGAAAACTTGGGTTAGAGTGCTTGAAAGGAACACTTAAAAGCGACTGACATCTGCAAGAATTGCCGGTGAAAAGTGAGATATTGAAGTATGATCTTCGGGTTTGAGTTTTCGAATGGAATACATAAAAAGCGACTAATATCGATAAAAAGAGCCAGTGGAAAGAGCTGTGGGTGCAGGAATGTTAAACTGAATATCAACATCTGTGGAATAACCACGTAATTTTCCCATTCTACAAACAAGTAGTACCACAGTGGTTGATTGTCTTCGACACAAATGTTCATTGAAATTTTCGGATCTAACCCCAAAAAGTCATGTCCGAATCACACTGACTACATGTCCTGCACTATATAATTTCAGGTATTATTTCCCCGATTATTCTCTGAGTCCATATACCAGAAAACCGCATAGAGAACGCTGGGGGACCCACTGAGGAGCCGAAGCCCTCGTTGCTGTGTCACACAGCAGCAGAAACATCGGCGAAACACGTGTCTGGGCTTTTAGCTAGTATCTATGTCGGAAGTACGGTATAACGTCTTTGCCATATAAGATTCATACTACTTGTAGTACTACTTGTTTGTAGAATGGGCATTACGTGGTTATTCCACAGTGGTTGATTGTCTTCGACCCAAATGTTCATTGAAATTTCGGATCTGACCCTAAAAAGTCATGTCCGAATCACCTGACTCCATGTCCTGCACTTAATAATTTCAGAAATTATTTCCCCGATTATTCTCTGGAGTCCATATACCAGAAACCGCATAGAGAACGCTGGGGGACCCACTGAGGAGCCGAACCCCTCGTTGCTGTGTCACACAGCAGCAGAAACATCGGCGAAACACGTGTCTGGGCTTTTAGCTAGTATCTATGTCGGAAGTACGGTATAACGTCTTTGCCATATAAGATTCATACTACTTGTAGTACTACTTGTTTGTAGAATGGGCATTACGTGGTTATTCCACAGTGGTTGATTGTCTTCGACCCAAATGTTCATTGAAATTTCGGATCTGACCATAAAAAGTCATGTCCGAATCACCTGACTCCATGTCCTGCACTTAATAATTTCAGAAATTATTTTCCCGATTATTCTCTGGAGTCCATATACCAGAAACCGCATAGAGAACGCTGGGGGACCCACTGAGGAGCCGAACCCCTCGTTGCTGTGTCACACAGCAGCAGAAACATCGGCGAAACACGTGTCTGGGCTTTTAGCTAGTATCTATGTCGGAAGTACGGTATAAACGTCTTTGCCATATAAGATTCATACTACTTGTAGTACTACTTGTTTGTAGAATGGGCATTACGTGGTTATTCCACAGTGGTTGATTGTCTTCGACCCAAATGTTCATTGAAATTTCGGATCTGACCCCTAAAAAGTCATGTCCGAATCACCTGACTCCATGTCCTGCACTTAATAATTTCAGAAATTATTTCCCCGATTATTCTCTGGAGTCCATATACCAGAAACCGCATAGAGAACGCTGGGGGACCCACTGAGGAGCCGAACCCCTCGTTGCTGTGTCACACAGCAGCAGAAACATCGGCGAAACACGTGTCTGGGCTTTTTAGCTAGTATCTATGTCGGAAGTACGGTATAACGTCTTTGCCATATAAGATTCATACTACTTGTAGTACTACTTGTTTGTAGAATGGGCATTACGTGGTTATTCCACAGTGGTTGATTGTCTTCGACCCAAATGTTCATTGAAATTTCGGGTCTGACCCCAAAAAGTCATGTCCGAATCACCTGACTCCATGTCCTGCACTTAATAATTTCAGAAATTATTTACCCGATTATTCTCTGGAGTCCATATACCAGAAAACCGCATAGAGAACGCTGGGGGACCCACTGAGGAGCCGAACCCCTCGTTGCTGTGTCACACAGCAGCAGAAACATCGGCGAAACACGTGTCTGGGCTTTTAGCTAGTATCTATGTCGGAAGTACGGTATAACGTCTTTGCCATATAAGATTCATACTACTTGTAGTACTACTTGTTTGTAGAATGGGCATTACGTGGTTATTCCACAGTGGTTGATTGTCTTCGACCCAAATGTTCATTGAAATTTCGGGTCTGACCCTAAAAAGTCATGTCCGAATCACCTGACTCCATGTCCTGCACTTAATAATTTCAGAAATTATTTACCCGATTATTCTCTGGAGTCCATATACCAGAAACCGCATAGAGAACGCTGGGGACCCACTGAGGAGCCGAACCCCTCGTTGCTGTGTCACACAGCAGCAGAAACATCGGCGAAACACGTGTCTGGGCTTTTAGCTAGTATCTATGTCGGAAGTACGGTATAACGTCTTTGCCATATAAGATTCATACTACTTGTAGTACTACTTGTTTGTAGAATGGGCATTACGTGGTTATTCCACAGTGGTTGATTGTCTTCGACCCAAATGTTCATTGAAATTTCGGGTCTGACCCTAAAAGTCATGTCCGAATCACCTGACTCCATGTCCTGCACTTAATAATTTCAGAAATTATTTACCCGATTATTCTCTGGAGTCCATATACCAGAAACCGCATAGAGAACGCTGGGGGACCCACTGAGGAGCCGAACCCCTCGTTGCTGTGTCACACAGCAGCAGAAACATCGGCGAAACACGTGTCTGGGCTTTTTAGCTAGTATCTATGTCGGAAGTACGGTATAACGTCTTTGCCATATAAGATTCATACTACTTGTAGTACTACTTGTTTGTAGAATGGGCATTACGTGGTTATTCCACAGTGGTTGATTGTCTTCGACCCAAATGTTCATTGAAATTTCGGATCTGACCCTAAAAAGTCATGTCCGAATCACCCGACTCCATGTCCTGCACTTAATAATTTCAGAAATTATTTACCCCGATTATTCTCTGGAGTCCATATACCAGAAACCGCATAGAGAACGCTGGGGGACCCACTGAGGAGCCGAACCCCTCGTTGCTGTGTCACACAGCAGCAGAAACATCGGCGAAACACGTGTCTGGGCTTTTAGCTAGTATCTATGTCGGAAGTACGGTATAACGTCTTTGCCATATAAGATTCATACTACTTGTAGTACTACTTGTTTGTAGAATGGGCATTACGTGGTTATTCCACAGTGGTTGATTGTCTTCGACCCAAATGTTCATTGAAATTTCGGATCTGACCCTAAAAAGTCATGTCCGAATCACCTGACTCCATGTCCTGCACTTAATAATTTCAGAAATTATTTACCCGATTATTCTCTGGAGTCCATATACCAGAAACCGCATAGAGAACGCTGGGGGACCCACTGAGGAGCCGAACCCCTCGTTGCTGTGTCACACAGCAGCAGAAACATCGGCGAAACACGTGTCTGGGCTTTTTAGCTAGTATCTATGTCGGAAGTACGGTATAACGTCTTTGCCATATAAGATTCATACTACTTGTAGTACTACTTGTTTGTAGAATGGGCATTACGTGGTTATTCCACAGTGGTTGATTGTCTTCGACCCAAATGTTCATTGAAATTTCGGATCTGACCCTAAAAAGTCATGTCCGAATCACCTGACTCCATGTCCTGCACTTAATAATTTCAGAAATTATTTACCCGATTATTCTCTGGAGTCCATATACCAGAAACCGCATAGAGAACGCTGGGGGACCCACTGAGGAGCCGAACCCCTCGTTGCTGTGTCACACAGCAGCAGAAACATCGGCGAAACACGTGTCTGGGCTTTTTAGCTAGTATCTATGTCGGAAGTACGGTATAACGTCTTTGCCATATAAGATTCATACTACTTGTAGTACTACTTGTTTGTAGAATGGGCATTACGTGGTTATTCCACAGTGGTTGATTGTCTTCGACCCAAATGTTCATTGAAATTTCGGATCTGACCCTAAAAAGTCATGTCCGAATCACCTGACTCCATGTCCTGCACTTAATAATTTCAGAAATTATTTACCCGATTATTCTCTGGAGTCCATATACCAGAAACCGCATAGAGAACGCTGGGGGACCCACTGAGGAGCCGAACCCCTCGTTGCTGTGTCACACAGCAGCAGAAACATCGGCGAAACACGTGTCTGGGCTTTTAGCTAGTATCTATGTCGGAAGTACGGTATAACGTCTTTGCCATATAAGATTCATACTACTTGTAGTACTACTTGTTTGTAGAATGGGCATTACGTGGTTATTCCACAGTGGTTGATTGTCTTCGACCCAAATGTTCATTGAAATTTCGGGTCTGACCCTAAAAAGTCATGTCCGAATCACCTGACTCCATGTCCTGCACTTAATAATTTCAGAAATTATTTACCCGATTATTCTCTGGAGTCCATATACCAGAAACCGCATAGAGAACGCTGGGGGACCCACTGAGGAGCCGAACCCCTCGTTGCTGTGTCACACAGCAGCAGAAACATCGGCGAAACACGTGTCTGGGCTTTTTAGCTAGTATCTATGTCGGAAGTACGGTATAACGTCTTTGCCATATAAGATTCATACTACTTGTAGTACTACTTGTTTGTAGAATGGGCATTACGTGGTTATTCCACAGTGGTTGATTGTCTTCGACCCAAATGTTCATTGAAATTTCGGGTCTGACCCTAAAAAGTCATGTCCGAATCACCTGACTCCATGTCCTGCACTTAATAATTTCAGAAATTATTTACCCGATTATTCTCTGGAGTCCATATACCAGAAACCGCATAGAGAACGCTGGGGACCCACTGAGGAGCCGAACCCCTCGTTGCTGTGTCACACAGCAGCAGAAACATCGGCGAAACACGTGTCTGGGCTTTTAGCTAGTATCTATGTCGGAAGTACGGTATAACGTCTTTGCCATATAAGATTCATACTACTTGTAGTACTACTTGTTTGTAGAATGGGCATTACGTGGTTATTCCACAGTGGTTGATTGTCTTCGACCCAAATGTTCATTGAAATTTCGGTCTGACCCTAAAAAGTCATGTCCGAATCACCTGACTCCATGTCCTGCACTTAATAATTTCAGAAATTATTTACCCGATTATTCTCTGGAGTCCATATACCAGAAACCGCATAGAGAACGCTGGGGACCCACTGAGGAGCCGAACCCCTCGTTGCTGTGTCACACAGCAGCAGAAACATCGGCGAAACACGTGTCTGGGCTTTTTAGCTAGTATCTATGTCGGAAGTACGGTATAACGTCTTTGCCATATAAGATTCATACTACTTGTAGTACTACTTGTTTGTAGAATGGGCATTACGTGGTTATTCCACAGTGGTTGATTGTCTTCGACCCAAATGTTCATTGAAATTTCGGGTCTGACCCTAAAAAGTCATGTCCGAATCACCTGACTCCATGTCCTGCACTTAATAATTTCAGAAATTATTTACCCGATTATTCTCTGGAGTCCATATACCAGAAACCGCATAGAGAACGCTGGGGACCCACTGAGGAGCCGAACCCCTCGTTGCTGTGTCACACAGCAGCAGAAACATCGGCGAAACACGTGTCTGGGCTTTTAGCTAGTATCTATGTCGGAAGTACGGTATAACGTCTTTGCCATATAAGATTCATACTACTTGTAGTACTACTTGTTTGTAGAATGGGCATTACGTGGTTATTCCACAGTGGTTGATTGTCTTCGACCCAAATGTTCATTGAAATTTCGGGTCTGACCCTAAAAAGTCATGTCCGAATCACCTGACTCCATGTCCTGCACTTAATAATTTCAGAAATTATTTACCCGATTATTCTCTGGAGTCCATATACCAGAAACCGCATAGAGAACGCTGGGGACCCACTGAGGAGCCGAACCCCTCGTTGCTGTGTCACACAGCAGCAGAAACATCGGCGAAACACGTGTCTGGGCTTTTTAGCTAGTATCTATGTCGGAAGTACGGTATAACGTCTTTGCCATATAAGATTCATACTACTTGTAGTACTACTTGTTTGTAGAATGGGCATTACGTGGTTATTCCACAGTGGTTGATTGTCTTCGACCCAAATGTTCATTGAAATTTCGGGTCTGACCCTAAAAAGTCATGTCCGAATCACCTGACTCCATGTCCTGCACTTAATAATTTCAGAAATTATTTACCCGATTATTCTCTGGAGTCCATATACCAGAAACCGCATAGAGAACGCTGGGGACCCACTGAGGAGCCGAACCCCTCGTTGCTGTGTCACACAGCAGCAGAAACATCGGCGAAACACGTGTCTGGGCTTTTAGCTAGTATCTATGTCGGAAGTACGGTATAACGTCTTTGCCATATAAGATTCATACTACTTGTAGTACTACTTGTTTGTAGAATGGGCATTACGTGGTTATTCCACAGTGGTTGATTGTCTTCGACCCAAATGTTCATTGAAATTTCGGGTCTGACCCTAAAAAGTCATGTCCGAATCACCTGACTCCATGTCCTGCACTTAATAATTTCAGAAATTATTTACCCCGATTATTCTCTGGAGTCCATATACCAGAAACCGCATAGAGAACGCTGGGGACCCACTGAGGAGCCGAACCCCTCGTTGCTGTGTCACACAGCAGCAGAAACATCGGCGAAACACGTGTCTGGGCTTTTAGCTAGTATCTATGTCGGAAGTACGGTATAACGTCTTTGCCATATAAGATTCATACTACTTGTAGTACTACTTGTTTGTAGAATGGGCATTACGTGGTTATTCCACAGTGGTTGATTGTCTTCGACCCAAATGTTCATTGAAATTTCGGGTCTGACCCTAAAAAGTCATGTCCGAATCACCTGACTCCATGTCCTGCACTTAATAATTTCAGAAATTATTTACCCGATTATTCTCTGGAGTCCATATACCAGAAACCGCATAGAGAACGCTGGGGACCCACTGAGGAGCCGAACCCCTCGTTGCTGTGTCACACAGCAGCAGAAACATCGGCGAAACACGTGTCTGGGCTTTTAGCTAGTATCTATGTCGGAAGTACGGTATAACGTCTTTGCCATATAAGATTCATACTACTTGTAGTACTACTTGTTTGTAGAATGGGCATTACGTGGTTATTCCACAGTGGTTGATTGTCTTCGACCCAAATGTTCATTGAAATTTCGGATCTGACCCTAAAAAGTCATGTCCGAATCACCTGACTCCATGTCCTGCACTTAATAATTTCAGAAAATTATTTTCCCGATTATTTCTCTGGAGTCCATATACCAGAAAACCGCATAGAGAACGCTGGGGACCCACTGAGGAGCCGAACCCCTCGTTGCTGTGTCACACAGCAGCAGAAACATCGGCGAAAACACGTGTCTGGGCTTTTAGCTAGTATCTATGTCGGAAGTACGGTATAACGTCTTTGCCATATAAGATTCATACTACTTGTAGTACTACTTGTTTGTAGAATGGGCATTACGTGGTTATTCCACAGTGGTTGATTGTCTTCGACCCAAATGTTCATTGAAATTTCGGATCTGACCCTAAAAAGTCATGTCCGAATCACCTGACTCCATGTCCTGCACTTAATAATTTCAGAAATTATTTCACCCGATTATTCTCTGGAGTCCATATACCAGAAACCGCATAGAGAACGCTGGGGGACACACTGAGGAGCCGAACCCCTTGTTGCTGTGTCCCACAGCAGCAGAAACATCAGCGAAATACGTGTCTGGGCTTTTAGCTAGGATCTATCTTGGAAGTACGGTATTACATCTTTGCAATATAAGATTCAGACTACTTGTAGTACTACTTGTTAGTAGAATGGGCATTACGGGGTTATTCAACAGTGTTTGATTGTCTTCGACCCAAATGTTCATTGAATTTTCGGATCTGACCCTAAAAAGTCATGTCCGAATCACCTGAATCCATGTCCAGCACTAATAATTTCAGAAATTATTTTCCCCGATTATTCTCTGGAGTCCATATACCAGAAACCGCATAGAGAACGCTGGGGGACCCACTGAGGAGCCGAACCCCTCGTTGCTGTGTCACACAGCAGCAGAAACATCGGCGAAACACGTGTCTGGGCTTTTAGCTAGTATCTATGTCGGAAGTACGGTATAACGTCTTTGCCATATAAGATTCATACTACTTGTAGTACTACTTGTTTGTAGAATGGGCATTACGTGGTTATTCCACTAGTGGTTGATTGTCTTCGACCCAAATGTTCATTGAAATTTCGGGTCTGACCCTAAAAAGTCATGTCCGAATCACCTGACTCCATGTCCTGCACTTAATAATTTCAGAAATTATTTTCCCGATTATTCTCTGGAGTCCATATACCAGAAACCGCATAGAGAACGCTGGGGACCCACTGATGAGCTGAACCCCTCGTTGCTGTGTCACACAGCAGCAGAAACATCGGCGAAACACGTGTCTGGGCTTTTAGCTAGTATCTATGTCGGAAGTACGGTATAACGTCTTTGCCATATATGATTCATACTACTTGTAGTACTACTTGTTTGTAGAATGGGCATTACGTGGTTATTCCACAGTGGTTGATTGTCTTCGACCCAAATGTTCATTGACATTTTGGATCTGACCCTAAAAAGTCATGTCCGAATCACCTGACTCCAAGTCCTGCACTTAATAATTTCAGAAATTATTTTCCCGATTATTCTCTGGAATCCATATACCAGAAACCGCATAGAGAACGCTGGGGGACCTACTGATTAGCTGAACCTCTCGTTACTGTGTCACACAGCAGCAGAAACATCGGCGAAAAACGTGTCTGCGCTTTTAGCTAGTACCTTTGTCGGAAGTACGGTATAACGTCTTTGCCATATATGATTCATACTACTTGTAGTACTACTTGTTTGTAGAATGGGCATTACGTGGTTATTCCACAGTGGTTGATTGTCTTCGACCCAAATGTTCATTGAAATTTTGGATCTGACCATAAAAAGTCATGTCCGAATCACCTGACTCCAAGTCCAGCACTTAATAATTTCAGAAATTATTTTCCCGATTATTCTCTGGAGTCCATATACCAGAAACCGCATAGAGAACGCTGGGGGACCCACTGAGGAGCTGAACCTCTCGTTGCTGTGTCACACAGCAGCAGAAACATCGGCGAAAAACGTGTCTGCGCTTTTAGCTAGTACCTTTGTCGAAAGTACGGTATAACGTCTTTGCCATATATGATTCATACTACTTGTAGTACTACTTGTTTGTAGAATGGGCATTGCGGGGTTATTCCACAGTGGTTGATTGTCTTCGACCCAAATGTTCATTGAAATTTCGGATCTGACCCTAAAAAGTCATGTCCGAATCACCTGACTCCATGTCCTGCACTTAATAATTTCAGAAATTATTTCCCCGATTATTCTCTGGAGTCCATATACCAGAAACCGCATAGAGAACGCTGGGGGACCCACTGAGGAGCCGAACCCCTCGTTGCTGTGTCACACAGTAGCAGAAACATCGGCGAAACACGTGTCTGGGCTTTTAGCTAGTATCTATGTCGGAAGTACGGTATAACGTCTTTGCCATATAAGATTCATACTACTTGAAGTACTACTTGTTTGTAGAATGGGCATTACGTGGTTATTCCGCAGTGGTTGATTGTCTTCGACCTAAATGTTCATTGAAATTTCGGATCTGACCCAAAAAAGTCATGTCCGAATCACCTGACTCCATGTCCTGCACTATAATAATTTCAGAAATTATTTCCCGATTATTCTCTGGAGTCCATATACCAGAAACCGCATAGAGAACGCTGGGGACCCACTGAGGAGCCGAACCCCTCGTTGCTGTGTCACACAGCAGCAGAAACATCGGCGAAACACGTGTCTGGGTTTTTAGCTAGTATCTATGTCGGAAGTACGGTATAACGTCTTTGCCATATAAGATTCATACTACTTGTAGTACTACTTGTTTGTAGAATGGGCATTACGTGGTTATTCCACAGTGGTTGATTGTCTTCGACCCAAATGTTCATTGAAATTTCGGATCTGACCCTAAAAAGTCATGTCCGAATCACCTGACTCCATGTCCTGCACTAAATAATTTCAGAAATTATTTCCCCGATTATTCTCTGGAGTCCATATACCAGAAACCGCATAGAGAACGCTGGTGGACCCACTGAGGAGCCGAACCCCTTGTTGCTGTGTCACACAGAAGCAAAAACATCGGCGAAAAACGTGTCTGGGCTTTTAGCTAGTATCTATGTCGAAAGTACGGTATAACGTCTTTGCCATATAAGATTCAGACTACTTTTAGTACTACTTGTTTGTAGAATGGGCATTACGTGGTTATTCCACAGTGGTTGATTGTCTTCGACCAAAATGTTCATTGAAATTTCGGATCTGACCCTTAAAAAGTCATGTCCGAATCACCTGACTCCATGTCCTGCACTTAATAATTTCAGAAATTATTTCCCCGATTATTCTCTGGAGTCCATATACCAGAAACCGCATAGAGAACGCTGGGGACCCACTGAGGAGCCGAACCCCTTGTTGCTGTGTCACACAGCAGCAGAAACATCGGCGAAACACGTGTCTGGGCTTTTAGATAGTATCTTTGTCAGAAGTACGGTATAACGTCTTTGACATATAAGATTCATACTACTTGTAGTACAACGTGTTTGTAGAATGGGCATTACGTGGTTATTCCAAAGTAAATGATTGACTTAGACCCAAATGTTCATTGAAATTTCTGATCTTACCCTAAAAAGTCATGTCCGAATCACCTGAATCCATGTCCTGCACTTAATTATTTCAGAAATTATTTCCCCGATTATTATCTGGAGTCCATATACCAGAAACTGCATAAAGAACGCTAGGGGACCCACTGAGGAGCCGAACCCCTCGTTGCTGTGTCATACAGCAGCAGAAACATCGGCGAAACACGTGTCTGGGCTTTTAGCTACTAGCAATGTCGGAAGTACGGTATCACGTCGTTGTCATATAAGATTCATACTACTTGTAGTACTACTTGTTTGTAGAATTTGCATTACGTGGTTATTCCGCAGTGGTTGATTGTCTTCGACATACATGTCCATTGAAATTTTGGATCTGACCCTAAAAAGCCATGTCAGAATAACCTGACTCCATGTCCTGCACTTAATAATTTCAGAAATTATTTCCCCGATTATTCTCTGGAGTCCATATACCAGAAAACCGCATAGAGAACGCTGGGGGACCCACTGAGGAGCCGAACCCCTTGTTGCTGTGTCACACAGCAGCAGAAACATCGGCGAAACACGTGTCTGGGCTTTTAGCTAGTATCTATGTCGGAAGTACAGTATAACGTCTTTTGCCATATAAGATTCATACTACTTGTAGTACTACTTGTTTGTAGAATGGGCATTACGTGGTTATTCCACAGTGGTTGATTGTCTTCGACCCAAATGTTTATTGAAATTTCGGATCTGACCCTAAAAAGTCATGTCCGAATCACCTGACTCCATGTCCTGCACTTAATAATTTCAGAAATTATTTCCCCGATTATTCTCTGGAGTCCATCTACCAGAAACCGCATAGAGAACGCTAGGGGACCCACTGAGGAGCCGAACCCCTAGTTGCTGTGTCATACAGCAGCAGAAACATCGGCGAAACACGTGTCTGGGCTTTTAGCTAGTATCTATGTCGGAAGTACGGTAAAACGTCTTTGTCATATAAGATTCATACTAAATGTAGTACTACTTGTTTGTACAATGGGCAATACGTGGTTATTCCACAGTGGTTGATTGTCTTCGACCCAAATGTTCATTGAAATTTCGGATATGACCCTAAAACGTCAGGTCCGAATCACCTGACTCCATGTCCTGCACTTAATAATTTCAGAAATGTTTTCCCCGATTATTATCTGTAATCCATATACCAGAAACCGCATAGAGAACGCTAGGGGAGCCATTTAGGAGCCGAATCCCTCGTTGCTGTGTCACACAGCAGCAGAAACATCGGCGAAACACGTGTCTGGGCTTTTAGCTAGTATCTATGTCGGAAGTACGGTATAACGTCTTTTTCCATATATATATATATATATATATATATATATATATATATATATATATATATATATACATATATATTTCATTTCATCATATGCTACACCACGCTATGCGACCGCCTGCGAGGGCTCTAGTCTGAGCTCCAGGGCACAACGGAACATGTATGTTCCTTAAGCAGATCGGTGAGACCCACGCTATCATCATATTCCCGATCACAACCGACAAAAACAGAGAGCCCGTGACTCAATGGTAGAGCGTTGGACTCAAATATCAGAGTTCGCGGGGTCGAATTCCAGGTGTGCTACACTTGGAATTTGGTATGACCGTAAAACAGCTTTCTACGTCTTGCGTGTTGCACCTATAGCAACATACGTATTATATATATGTGTCATGTGTCTTTTGACACAACGTTCCTTTATCGTCAGTGGCTAGCTGGCGGGCGGACGTAATGGGATCACGTGTGATCCTAACCACATCAGTGAGTATCATACAATTGTTTGCAATGTATATATTCCTCACTGCAGAAGGCATATGACGTACTGATGATCGGTAACGACCGTGAAACAGCTGTCTACGTCTTGCCTGTTGCACCTATAGCAACATACGTATAATATATATGTGGCATGTGTCTTATGACACAACGTTCCTTTATCGCCAGTGGCTAGCTGGCGGGCGGACGTAATGGGATCAAATGTGATCCTAACCACTTCAGTGAGTGTCATACGATTGTTTGCACACGTATGTATATTCCTCACTGCAGAAGGCATATGACGAACTGATGATCGGTAACGAGCGTTTAACAGCTGTCTACGTCTTGCCTTTTGCACCTATAGCAACATACGTATAATATATATGTGGCATGTGTCTTATGACACAACGTTCCTTTATCGTCAGTGGCTAGCTAGCGGGCGGACGTAATGGGATCAAGTGTGATCCTAACCACATCTGTGAGTGTCATACGATTGTTTGACATGTATATATTCCTCATTGCGGAAGGCATATGATGTACTGATGATCGGTAACGACCGTGAAACAGCTTTCTACGTCTTGCCTGTTGCACCTATAGCAAAATACGTATAATATATATGTGGCTTGTGTCTTATGACACAACGTTCCTTTATCGCCAGTGGCTAGCTGGCGGGCAACGTAATGGGATCAAGTGTGATCCTAACCACATCATTGAGTGTCATATGATTGTTTGACATGTATATATTCCTCACTGCAGAAGGCATTTGACGTAATGATGCTCGGTAACGACCGTGAAACAGCTGTCTACGTCTTGCCTGTTGCACCTATAGCAAAATACGTATAATATATATGAGGCATGTGTCTTATGACACAAAGTTCCTTTATCGGCAGTTGCTAGCTGGCGGGCGGACGTAATGGGATCAAGTGAGATTCTTACCACATCAGTGAGTGTCATACGATTGTTTGACATGTATATATTCCTCACTGCATAAGGCATATGACGTACTGATGATCGGTAACGACCGTGAAACATCTCTCTTCGTCTTGCCTGTTGCACCTACAGCAACATATGTATCATATGTATGTGGCATGTGTCTTATGACACAACGTTCCTTTATCGCACGTGGCTAGCTGGCGGGCGGACGTAATGGGATCAAGTGTGATCCTAACCACATCAGTGAGTGTCATACGATTGTTTGGCATGTATATATTCCTCACTGCAGAAGGCATATGACGTACTGATGATCGGTTACGACCGTGAAACAGCAGTCTACGTCTTGCCTGTTGCACCTATAGCAAAATACGTATTATATATATGAGGCATGTGTCTTATGACAAAAAGTTCCTTTATCGGCAGTGGCTAGCTGGCGGACGGACGTAATGGGACAAAGTGAGATTCTTACCACATCAGTGAGTGTCATACGATTGTTTGACATGTATATATTCCTCACTGCATAAGGCATATGACGTACTGATGATCGGTAACGACCGTGAAACATCTCTCTTCGTCTTGCCTGTAGAACCTACAGCAACATACGTATAATATATATGTGGCATGTGTCTTATGACACAACGTTCCTTTATCGCCAGATGCTAGCTGGCGGGCGGACGTAATGGGATCAAGTGTGATCCTAACCACATCAGTGAGTGTCATACGATTTTTTGACATGTATATATTCCTCACAGCAGAAGGCATATGACGTACCGATGATCGGTTACGACCGTGAAACAGCTGTCTACGTCTTGCCTGTTGCACCTATAGCAACATACGTATAATATATATATATATATATGGAAGGAGAAGGTAAGGCTATCTCTGGTGTAGAATTTATACTTGTCTGACGTTTCACACTCATACTCGAGTGCATCATCGGAGATAGAGCATAGGGGGAACTACATGGTTTAAAAAGGGTCTTTCGTGCTCACTTGCGATAGGTCTAGCCACCTTGTTTCTCATTGGTCCTCCCTCGTGCGCAAATTGTGCTTGACAGCCTCAAAGGGCACTTTTAGGTCCATGCTGCGGTTGATAGAGTTGGCGTCTGACTGTCAAGCTTCGATGATTTCCCTCGCCAGTCTGTTTTCGGCTCGGCCGAGCGCTTGAGCTCCGTCAAAATCGAAACGGTTGTTTTTTTCTAGACTATGCATGGCGACGTGTGATCGAATATCCTTTTGCCTTGCGGCCAAAGTGTGCTCGTGCATGCGCGTACTCAGTCGTTCTTCGGTCATGCCGCAGTAGTTGGCCGGGAAGTCTAGACAGTTGACACGGTAAATAACGGCTGAGGTGTCTGCGGGTGGTAGTCGGCCCTTTGGTTGCATGACTAATTGACGGATGGTGGTCTCTGCTCGGTGTCCAACGGCCACGTTCGGTGGTCTTAACATGCGCTCAGTGGCTTCTGATACGTTCTTCACATAGGGTAAGACATGGAAGGTTTCAGGTCTTTGTTTAGGCCTTCGATCGGGAATAGGGCGCTTAACGATCGATTACAGGACTCACACATCCCGTTGTGCATTGGGCTACCTCTCAAGCCCCGCCAGCAGCCGTAAGACAGCTGAGTATATAGGCAGAATATCATGACCGACAAAGACAAGGGTGACTGGAATGGCCATTTCTGGTTTCTTAGCCGTCATCAGCCAGCAATACCCAAACCCGGCGCTACGGCGTCAGAGCGTCGAACTCGCAACTTTGTTGGGCAGACGTCTAACGCTCTACTCACGTCGCCAAGAGCTCGTTGTCTTGCCTGTTTCGATCGGGAACATTGACAATGGTAATGGGTTTCTTCACCGATCGATTACAGGACTCACTCGTTCCGTTGTGCCTTGGGTTAACTGTCAAGCCCGGCCAGCCTCCGTTAGACAGCTGAGTATATTGGCAGAATAACATGACCAGGGACCGTTAGTTTAATCAGACTTGGTACAAAATACTCGCCCAGCCTACTGCAACGTATGAAATTCACAGATTCTAGATTCTATGGATTCTAGAATCCACCAGTTGAATACCTGGCACATTTAATTAGTACATGATATTTGCAGATTTGAATAATTCCTAATCCCCACTTGTGACAACGCGGTGACCTTGGTGGGATTCGAACCTACTGCAGCAAGAAGAAGGCTTTAGTAAAGCACACACTCTTGCCAAATGAGCTACGATGCCCTACCGATAGCCATGAGTTTAATCACACTTGGGTCAAGTTACCTGCCCAGCATACTGCAATATATAATATCCAGCAATTCTGATACAGCAAGCTTACTGCCCAAACAGGATTTCCTAAGAAATCAATATAGAATCCATCAGATGACTTCTAGGCACAATTAAATAGTAGAGGATTGTGGAAGATTTGAATAATTCATTGGACCCTCTTGTGAAAAATTCGGCTGCATCGGTTGGATTCAAACCCACGCCACGCTGACCGTGGCTGAGAAGTATCTTCTGTGCACCATTTCTACACACAAACCCAAGTATATACTTCAGAACTTTACTTACCTCAAGAATTTTTTATCGTGGCTTAGTAGCTTCTACCTACACACAAACCCAAAAATTAACTAATAAGAACTAACTTAAATCCAGCCTTTCTGACCGTGGCTGAGAAGCTTCTTCCGTACATATTTCTACACACAAACCCAAGTATATACGTCAAAACCGAACTTACCTCCAGCATTTCTGGCCGTGATTGAGAAGATTCATCCGTACACCAATTATTCACACAAACGTAAGTTTTTACCTTATAACCTAACATACCTCCAGCATTTCTGACCTTGACTGAGAAGGTTCTTCCGTACACCATTTATACACACTTCAAAACGACAGTTACCTCCAGCATTTCGCAACGTGGCTGAGAAGCTTCCTCCTTACAGCATTTCTAAAAACTAACGCAGGTATTACTTAAGAAACTCAATTAACTTCAGCATGTTTCCCCTTTGCTGAGAAGCTTATTTCCTACACCATTTGTATACTGACCCAAGTATATACTTCAGAACATTACTAACCAACATCATTTCTGACGCTGGATGATATGATTCTTTCGAACACCATTTCTACAAACAATCCCAAGTATAACTTTCAGAAACTAACTTACATCGCACATTTCTGACCGTGGCTGAGATGCTTCTTCCGTACAACATTCCTTCTTACAAACCCAAGTATTTAACTTCAAAACCTCACTTACCTCCAGCATTTCTCATCGTGGATGAGAAGCTTCTTCCGTACACCATTTCTACACACAAACAAAAGCATTAATTTGCAGAACCTTACTTACCTCCAGCATTTCTAACCGTGGCTGCGAAGCTTCTTCCGTACACCATTTTTAAACACTACGCTCAGTATATACTTCAGAACCTAACTTACCTTCAGCATGTCTAACCGTGACTGAGAGGCTTCTTCCGTACACCATTTCTACACACAAATAAAATTATTTACTTCAGAACCTTACTTTCTTCCAGCATTTCTGACCGTGGCTGATAAGCTTCTTCCGTACAAAAGGAAAGGTCAAGGTCAATGTCGAAGGCGGTTGGTTCAAATTTGAAGATAAGTGAACTCTTGAATTTTCAACCGATTTCTTCGTTTCCTGTAGAAAATATTAGCTTAATTATTGACATATAATTGAATTTTTTCCTCATAATCAGCTGCAAACACCTGCAGTTATTGCATTTGCAGAAGGGAGAAATATATAGTTTTTAAACTTTTTCACCCTACATAGCCTCATTAAATTTCTCGCATATTTACGTCAAAAGGACGGAATCTAAAGGTTAATTCTAGAAATACAGTTGAAACTTTGTATGTTTACCTTATTTCCAGCGAAGAATAATTTGTAGTTACTCGTATACCATTTGATATAATTTTTCATCCTGCATAGCCTCTTCGCTAATTCTATTTTTCAGTTAAAACTCGTTACCTATAAGATATTTGCTTGCAGTGCCTTGATTAAAATATTGAATCTTTTATTCCGCAAAACGTCACAAGTGACAATTTTCCTTTCGTATTATCGATTTGCAAAATATTTTTATTTTAAAATCAATATGAAATCCCAATCAGTGCTTAGACGCAAACATCCTCTTCGCGTAAAACTTCCACTACAACAACCCGCCTTTAGCATGAAGAAATAAGACCTTGACGCCCAGGAAAACTTTAATACTTTTTTGTCTAAATATGTTTCTCACTTCATGATCCTTGGAACAATTTTTGAGGGAAAGTTGTCTTCACCCCCTTTTCAACAATTCGTGAAACTAGAGCCTTTTATAAACATGGTCAGTACTGAGTCACTTGACCAACATAAGAGAAATTTTAATTTTCTTTTAAAAAAACATCCCCAAGATTAAAATCCCCCTGGACGTTGCATTTAAGTTCCTTTACTCGTGCGGCTTTAACGTTAAAGTCGCTGAAGCTGAACGTTTGTCTTCCCGTAGTAAACACCCGCCTATTCTGCTCAAACAATTTTCAGCGATTGAAGTTGACATTATTTTCTCTAAGCATGAGCAATTAGCTCAATATTTGAAGAAAAAAACAAGTTGTTTATATGTAGGTATAAAAAACCCCAATGGAACGTCGGGTTTACCGCTCATTAGCGAACAAAAAGTCACGGTCTACACCTTTAATACCGAGGGTTATCTCAGAGGTTTTTCCTGTAGCTGAAGCAAGCCCATGGCCCTTCGGATCGACACGAAATTCGATTTCAGCTGAATCTTCACACGTTAACATTTTTCCTTGTTTCAGTGAAATTTTGTCAATGCATTTCTCTGTCTTCCCAAGCAAAACATGCCTGCTTTAGCTGCCAAATATATGAAACCTATGAAAACTCCTAGTAAATCTGAATATTTTGCTAATCCAGGCATTAAAATCAGTAATGCTATTACCGATGGGAAACCTGCTAACCTCTCAGCATCAACAACAGTTGCGAACGCTAACGTTAGCATCTTTCCAAACCGAAATAGTGTCCGAAATCCCTAAATATTAAACGATTCTAATTATGTTACCAGTTTCTCGAAATAATTTATTCCTTTTATCCAAGGCACCTTTTTCGCCAATTTTTGCTAACGTCCAACAAAATCTCATCTCTATGCCACCCGCTTTTTTCAACCGCCAGAATATAGCCTTCCCTTCTAAGGTTTTCATTCAAATATGAAGTTATATAATAAGCCAAGTTCTCTAAACAGTATCATTTCGACAAATTGTAGACCAGAGCAATTTTGGTTCCCACCTTTCGTTTCTTCTTTCCAGTTTTCTTCTCCGCCACCAAATTTTCCATTTTTATAAATACTGATGAGTGTAACATGCAGCTCCTAAATACGCTCAGCTTAGTTTCACTCAATGCGAGGTCAGTTGTAAATAAGATGGCTGGGCTTAGAACAGTAGCGTTTGAGCGTGATTCAGATGTGCTGTGCATCACTGATTTCATAAATCACTCTCTTATTTCTGACTTAAAACTTGCTATACATAATTTCGATTTGTACCGACAAGACCGCGCATAAAAACGTGACCATAATTACACACAAACATACCTATTCACAGCAATATCTAACTTACCACCATCAATTCTGACTCTGTTGGATGAGATCCTTCTGGTGACCAGTTCTACACGCAAACCCACCTATTCACCGCAATAGCTTACTTACCACCACAAATTCTGACACTTTTGGATGAGATCCTTCTGGTGACCAGTTCTACACGCAAACCCACCTATTCACCGCAATAGCTTACTTACCACAATCAATTCTGACTCTGTTGGATGAGATCCTTCTGGTGACCATTTCTACACACAAACCCACCTATTCACCGCACTAGCTTACTTACCACCATCAATTCTGACTCTGTTGGATGAGATCCTTCTGGTGACCATTATTACACACAAACCCACCTATTCACCGCAATAGCTTACTTACCACCATCAATTCTGACTATGTTGGATGAAATCCTTCTGGTGACCATTTTAACACACAAACCCACCTATTCACCTCAATAGCTTACTTAACACAATCAATTCTGACTCTGTTGGATGAGATCCTTCTGGTGACCATTTCTACACACAAACCCACCTATTCACCGCAATAGCTTACTTACCACAATCAATGCTGACTCTGTTGGATGAGATCCTTCTGGTGACCATTTCTACACACAAACCCCCCTATTCAACGCAATAGCTTACTTACCACCATCAATTCTGACTCTGTTGGATGAGATCCTTCTGGTGACCATTATTACACACAAACCCACCTATGCACCGCAATAGCTTACTTACCACAATCAATGCTGACTCTGTTGGATGAGATCCTTCTGGTGACCATTTCTACACACAAACCCACCTATTCACCGCAGTAGCTTACTAAACACAATCAATTCTGACTCTGTTGGATGAAATCCTTCTGCTGACCATTTCGTACACACAAACCCACCTATTCACCGCAATAGCTTACTTACCACCATCAATTCTGACTCTGTTGGATGAGATCCTTCTGGTGACCATTTCTACACACAAACCCACCTATTCACCGCAATAGCTTACTTAACACAATCAATTCTGACTCTGTTGGATGAGATCCTTCTGGTGACCATTTCTACACACAAACCCACCTATTCACCGCAATAGCTTACTTAACACAATCAATGCTGACTCTGTTGGATGAGATCCTTCTGGTGACCATTTCTACACACAAACCCACCTATTCACCGCAATAGCTTACTTACCACAATCAATTCTGACTCTGTTGGATGAGATCCTTCTGGTGACCATTTCTACACACAAACCCACCCATTCACCGCAATAGCTTACTTACCACAATCAATGCTGACTCTGTTGGATGAGATCCTTCTGGTGACCATTTCTACACACAAACCCACCTATTCACGGCAATAGCTTACTTACCACAATCAATGCTGACTCTGTTGGATGAGATCCTTCTGGTGACCATTTCTACACACAAACCCACCTATTCACCGCAATAGCTTACTTACCACCATCAATTCTGACTCTGTTGGATGAGATCCTTCTGGTGACCATTTCTACACACAAACCCACCTATTCACCGCAATAGCTTACTTACCACAATCAATGCTGACTCTGTTGGATGAGATCCTTCTGGTGACCATTTCTACACACAAACCCACCTATTCACCGCAATAGCTTACTTACCACCATCAATTCTGTCTCTGTTTGATGAGATCCTTCTGGTGACCATTTCTACACACAAACCCACCTATTCACCGCAATAGCTTACTTACCACAATCAATGCTGACTCTGTTGGATGAGATCCTTCTGGTGACCATTATTACACACAAACCCACCTATTCACCGCAATAGCTTACTTACCACAATCAATTCTGACTCTGTTGGATGAGATCCTTCTGGTGACCATTTCTACACACAAACCCACCTATTCACCGCAATAGCTTACTTACCACCATCAATTCTGACTCTGTTGGATGAGATCCTTCTGGTGACCATTTCTACACACAAACCCACCTATTCACCGCAATAGCTTTTTTACCACCATCAATTCTGACTCTGTTGGATGAGATCCTTCTGGTGACGATTTTAACACACAAACCTACCTATTCACCTCAATAGCTAACTTAACACAATCAATTCTGACTCTGTTGGATGAAATCCTTCTTGTGACCATTTCTAAACACAAACCCACCTATTCACCGCAATAGCTTACTTAACACAATCAATTCTGACTCTGTTGGATGAGATCCTTCTGGTGACCATTTCTACACACAAACCCACCTATTCACCCCAATAGCTTACTTACCACCATCAATTCTGACTCTGTTGGATGAGATCCTTCTGGTGACCATTTCTACACACAAACCCACCTATTTAACCGCAATAGCTTACTTACCACCATCAATTCTGACTCTGTTGGATGAGATCCTTCTGGTGACCATTTCTACACACAAACCCACCTATTCACCGCAATAGCTTACTTAACACAATCAATTCTGACTCTGTTGGATGAGATCCTTCTGGTGACCATTTTTACACACAAACCCACCTATCCACCGCAATAGCTTTGTTTACCACAATCAATGCTGACTCTGTTGGATGAGATCCTTCTGGTGACCATTTCTACACACTAACCCACCTATTCTTTGCAATAGCTTACTAACCACCATAAATTATGACACTGTCGGATGAGATCCTTCTGGTGGCCATTGTAACACACAAACTCACCTATTCACCGCAATATCTTACTTACAACCATTAATTCTGACTGTGTTGGATGAGATCCTTTTGGTGACCATTTCTACACACAAACCCACCTATTCACCGCAAAAGCTTACTTACCACCATACATTCTGACTATGTGGGATAAGATCCTTCTCGTGACCATTTCTACACGCAAACCCACATATTCACCGAAATAGCTTACTTACCACCATCAATTCTGACTCTGTTGGATGAGATCCTTCCGGTGACCATTATCTACACACAAAACCCACCTATTCACAGCAATAGCTTACTTACCACCATCAATTCTGACTCTGTTGGATGAGACCCTTCTGGTGACAATTATTACACTCAAAACCCAACCTATTCACCCGCAATAGCTTACTTACCACCATCAATTCTGACTCTGCTGGATGAGATCCTTCTGGTGACCATTATTGCACACAAACCCACCTATTAACCGCAATAGCTTACTTACCACCATCAATTCTGTATCTGTTGGATGAGATCCATCTGGTGAACTTTTCTACACACGAACCCACCTATTCACCGCAAAAGCTTACTTCTTCAACACAATAGCTTACTTACGACCATCAATTCTGTCTCTGTTGGATGAGATCCTTCTATTGACCATTATTACACACAAACCCACCTATTTACTGCAATTAAATACTTACAACCATCAATTATGACACTGTTGGATGAGATCCTTCTGCTGACCATTATTACACACAAACTCACCTTTTCACCGCATTAGCATACTTTCCATCATCAATTCTTTTTCTGTTAGATGAGATCCTTCTGGTGAACATTTCTTAACACGAACCCACCTTTTTACCGCAATAGCTTACTTTCTACCATCAATTCTGACTCTGTTGGATGAGATCCTTCAAGTGACCATTTCTACACTCAAGCCCACCTCTTCACTGCAATAGCTTACGTACCAACATCAATTCTGACTCTATTGGATGAGCTCATTCTGGTGACCATTATTACACACAAACTCACCTATTCAACGCAATAGCTTACTTTTCACCATCAATTCTGAATCTGTTAGATGAGATCCTGCTGTTGACCATTTCTACACACAAACAAACCTATTCACCACAACAGCTTACTTACAACCATCAATTCTGACTCTTTTGGATGAGATTCTTCTGGTGACCATTTCTACACACAAACCCACCTGTTCATCGCAATAGCTTACTTTCCACCATCAATTCTGACTCTGTTTGGCTGAGATCCTTCTAGTGACCATTAACACACACAATCTCACTTATTCACCACAATAACTTGCCTACCACCATCAATTCTGACATTGTTGGATAAGATCCTTCTGGTGAACATTTCTTCACACAAACCTACCTTTTCACCGCAAAAGCTTACTTACCACCATTAATTCTGACTCTGTCGGTTGAGATCCTTCTGGTGACCATTTCGAAACACAAACCCACCTATTCACCGCATTAGCTTACTTAGCACCATAAATTCTGACTCTGTTGGATGAGATCCTTCTGGTGACCATTACTACACACAAACGCACCAATTTACCGCAATAGCTTACTTTGAACCACCATTAATTCTGACTCTGTTGGATGAGATCCTTCCGGTGACCATTTCTACACACAATCTCACCTATTCACCGCAATAGCTTACGAACCAACATCAATTCTGACTCTTTTGGATGAGCTCATTCTGGTGACCATTTATACAGACAAACCCACCTCTTCACCGCAATAGCTTACTTTGTACCATCAATTTTGACTCTGTTGGTTGAGATCCTTCTGTTGACCATTTCAACACACAAACCTACCTATTCACCGAAATAGCTTACTTACCACCATCAATTCTGACTATGTTCGATGAGATCCTTCTGGTGACCATTTCGACACACAATCTCACCTATTCACCGCAATAACTTGCCTACCACCATCAATCCTGACTCTGTTGGATAAGATCGTTCTGGTGAACATTTCTACACACAAACCTACCTTTTCACCGCAAAAGCTTAATTACCACCATCAATTATGAGACTGTTGGATAAGATACTTCTGGTGACGATTATTACACACAAACTCACCTATTCACCGCAATAGCTTACTTTTCACCATCAATTCTGAATCTTTTGGATGAGATCTTTCCGGTGACGATTTCTACACACAATCTCACCTATTCACCGCAATAGCTTACGTACCAACATCAATTCTGACTCTTTTGGATGAGATTCTTCTGGTGACCATTTCTACACACAAACCCACCTTTTCATCGCAATAGCTTACTTTCCACAATCAATTCTGACTCTGTTTGGCTGAGATCCTTCTAGTGACCATTTACACACACAATCTCACTTATTAACCGCAATAACTTGCCTACCACCATCAATTCTGACATTGTTGGATAAGATCCTTCTGGTGAACATTTCTTCACACAAACCTACCTTTTCACCGCAAAAGCTTACTTACCACCATCAATTCTGACTCTGTGTGTTGAGATCCTTCTGGTGACCATTTCGAAACACAAACCCACCTATTCACCGCCTTAGCTTACTTAGCACAAAATTCTGACTCTGTTGGATGAGATCCTTCTGGTGACCATTACTACACACAAACGCACCAATTCACCGCAAAAGCTTACGTACCAACATCAATTCTGACTCTGTTGGATGAGCTCATTCTGGTGACCATTTATACAGACAAACCCACCTCTTCACCGCAATAGCTTACTTTCCACCATCAATTTTGACTCTGTTGGTTGAGATCCTTCTGTTGACCATTTCAACACACAAACCTACCTATTCACCGAAATAGCTTACTTACCACCATCAATTCTGACTATGTTCGATGAGATCCTTCTGGTGACCATTTCTGACACACAATCTCACCTATTCACCGCAATAACTTTACCTACCACCTTCAATTCTGACTCTGTTGGATAAGATCGTTCTGGTGAACATTTCTACACACAAACCTACCTTTTCACCGCAAAAGCTTAATTACCACCATCAATTCTGACTCTGTTGGTTGCGATCCTTCTGGTGAGCATTTCAAAACAAAAAAACCACCTATTCAATACAATAGCTTACTTTTCCACCATCAATTCTGAATCTTTTTGGATAAGATCCTTCTGGTGACCATTTCTACACACAAACCCACCTATTCACCGCACGAGCTTACTTACCACCTTAAATGCTGACCCTGTTGATGAGATCTTTCTGGTGACCATTTCTACACACAAACATACCTCTTTACCGCAATAGCTTACTTTCCACCATCAATTCTGACTCTTTTTGATGAGATTCTTTTGGTGACCATTTCTACACACAAACCCACATCTTAACCGCAATAGCTTACTTTCTACCATCAATTCAGACTCTGTTTGGTTGAGGTCCTTCTGGTGACCACTTCGACACACAATCTCACCTATTCACCTGCAATAACTTGCCTAGCACCATCAATTCTGACTCTGTTGGATAAGATCCTTCTGGTGAACATTTTTACACACAAACATATCTTTTCACCGCAAAAGCTTACTTACAACCATCAATTCTGACTCTGTTGAGAGAGACCCTTCTAATGACCATTATCACACACAAAACCCCCTATTCACCGCAATAGCTTACTTACCACCATCAATTCTGACTCTGCTGGATGAGATCCTTCTGTTGACCATTATTGCACACAAACACACCTATTAACCGCAATAGCTTACTAACCACCATCAATTCTGTCTCTGTTTGATGAGATCCTTCTGGTGACCATTTTTACACACAAACTCACCTATTCACAACAATAGCTTACTTACGACCATTTATTCTGTCTCTGTTAGATGAGATCCTTCTGGTGACCATTATTACACACAAACCCACCTATTTAACGCAATAAAATACTTTACAACAATCAATTATGACTCTGTTGGATGTAGATCCTTCTGGTGAACATTTTTACACACAAAATCACCTATTCACCGCAATAGCATACTTTACAACATCAATTCTTATCTGTTGGATGAGATCCTTCTGGTGAACATTTTTACACCCGAAACCCACCTTTTTCACCCCAATAGCTTACTTTCTACCATCAATTCTGACTCTGTTGTATGAGATCCTTCTGGTTACCATTTCTAAACACAAGCCCACCTCTTCACTGCAATAGCTTACGTACCACCATCAATTCGGACTCTGTTGGATGAGCTCATTCTGGTGACCATTTCTACAGACAAACCCACCTCTTCACCGCAATGAAAGCTTACTTACCACCATCAATTTCTGTACTCTGTTGGATGAGATCTTCCCTGGTGAACCATTTCGACACACAAATCCCACCTATTCACGGCAATAACTTACTACCACCATCAATTCTGACTCTGTTGGATGAGATCCTTCTGGTGACCATTTCTACACACAAACCTACCTATTCACCGCAAAAGCTTAATTTCTCACCATCAATTCTGACTCTGTTGGATGATATCCTTCTGGGTGACAATTTCAACGCACAAACTCACCTATTCACCGCAATAACTCCTACCACCATCAATTCAAACTCTGTTGGATGAGATCCTTCTGATGACCATTTCTACACATAAACCCACCTATTCACCGCAATAGCTTACTTACCACCATCAATCCTGACTCTGTTGGTTGAGATCCTTCTGGTGACCGTTTTCTACACACAAACCCACCTATTCACCGCAATAGCTTACTTACCACCATCAATTCTAGACTCTGTTGGATGAGATCCTTCTGGTGACCATTTCTACAAACTAAATCATTATTCACTGCAATAGAATACTTACAACCATCAATTCTGACATCTGTTGGATGAGATCCTTCTGGTGACCATTATTACACACAAACTCACTATTCACCGCAATAGCTTACTTTCCACCATCAATTCTTTCTTCTGTAAGATAAGATCCTTCTGTTGAACATTTCTACCACGAATTCACCTATTCACCGCAATAGATTACTTCTTCACCCACAATAGCTTACTTACCACCATCAATTCAGACTCTGTTGGATGAGATCCTTCTGCTGACCATTATAACACACAAACTCACCTATTCACCACAATAGTATACTAACCACCAGCAATTCCGACAGTTTTTGGATGAGATCCTGCTGGTGACCATTTCTACACAAACTCTCATTCGCCCGCAATAGCTACTAACCACTATCAATTCTAACTATGTTGGATGAGATCCTTCTGGTTACCATTATTACACACAGCCACCTATCACCGCAATAGCTTACTTACCACCATCACTTCTGACTCTGTTGGATGAGATCCTTCTGGTGACCATTTCTACACACAAACCCTACCTATTCACCGCAAAAGCTTACTTACCACCATCAATTTCTGACTCTGTTGGATGAGATCCTTCTGTTGACCATTTCTACACACAAACCCACCTATTCACCGCAATAGCTTACTTACCACCATCAATTCTGACTCTGTTGGATGAGATCCTTCTGGTGACCATTATTACACACAAACCCACCTATTCACCACAATATCTTGCTTACCACCATCAATCCTGACTGTGTTGGATGAGATTCTTATGGTGACCATTTCTACACACAAACCCACCTATTCACCGCAAAAGCACTGCTACCACCATCAATTCTGACTCCGTTGGATGAGATCCTTCTGGTGACCATTTCTACACACAAGCCCACCTATTCACCGCAATGGCTTACTTACCACCATCAATTCTGTCTCTGTTGGATGAGATCCTTCTGGTGACCATTTCTACACACAATCTCACCTATTCACCGCAAGCTTACTCACCACAATCACTTACCACCATCAATTCTGACTCTGTTGGATGAGATCCTTCTGGTGACCATTTCTAACACACAAACCCACCTATTCACCACAATAGCTATACTTACCACCATCAATTCTGACAGTCTGTTGGATGAGATCCTTCTGGTGACCATTTCTACACACAAACCCACCTATTCACCGCAAAAGCTTTACATTACCACCATCAATTCTGACTCTGTGTTGGATGAGAGATCCTTCTGTTGACCATTTCTACACGCAAACCCACCTATTCACCGCAAGGCTACTTTACCACCATCAATTCTGACTCTGTTGGATGAGATCCTTCTGGTGACCATTTCTACACACAAACCCACCTATTCACCACAATATCTTACTTCACCACCATGAATCCTGACTGTGTTGGATGAGATCCTTCTGGTGACCATTTCTACACACAAACCCACCTATTCACCGCAAAAGCTTGCTTGTACCGCCATCAATTCTGACTCCTTGCGATTAGATCCTTCTGGTGACCATTTCTACACACAAACCCTACCTATTCACCGCAATGGCTTACTAACCACCATCAATTCTGTTTCTGTTAGATGATATCCTTCATGGTGAACATTTCTACACACAATTCAACTTTTCACCGCAATAGCTTACTTCACCACAAAAAGCTTACTTGGCACCATCAGATTCTGACTCTGTTGGATGAGATCCTTCTGGTGACCATTCTTACACACAAACTCAACTATTCACCACAATGAGCTTACTTACGAACATTAATTCTGACTCTGTTGGATGAGATCCTTCTGGTGACCATTGTCTCACACAAACCCACCTATTTACCGCAATAAAATGCCCACAACAATCGAATTATGACTGCACTGTTGGATGAGATCCCTCTGGTGACCATTATTACACACAAAATCACCTATTCACCGCAATAGCATACTTTCCAACATCAATTCTTTTTCTGTTAGATGAGATCCTTCTGGTGAACTTTTCTAACCCCGAAACCACCTTTTTACCCCAAAAGCTTACTTTCTACCATCAATTCTGACTCTGTTGGATGAGATCCTTCTGGTGACATTTATGCACACAAGCCCACCTCTTCACTGCAATAGCTTACGTCCCACCATCAATTCTGACTCTGTTGGATGAGCTCATTCTGGTGACCATTTCTACAGACAAACCTACCTATTCACCGCAATAGCTTACTTTCCACCATCAATTTTTACTCTGTTGGATGAAATCCTTCTGGTGACAATTTCGAAGACACAATCTCACCTATTCACCGCAATAACTTGCCTACCACCATCAATTCTGACTCTGTTGGATAAGATCCTTCTGGTGAACATTTCTACACACAAACCTACCTATTCACCGCAAAAAGCTTAATTACCACCATCAATCCAGACTCTGTTGGTTTGAGATCCTTCTGGTGACCATTTTGGAAACACAAACCCACCTATTCACCGCAATAGCTTACTTACCACCATCACTTCTGTATCTGCTGGATGAGATCCTTCTGGTGAACATTTCTACAATCTAAATCATCTATTCACTGCAATAGAATAGCTTACAACCATCAATTATGACACTGTTGGATGAGATCCTTCTGGTGACCATTATTACACACAAACTCACCTATTCACCGCAATAGCTAACTTTCCACCATCAATTCTGTTTCTGTTGGATGAGATCCTTCTGTTGAACATTTCTACACACAGAACTCACCTATTCACCGCCAATAGCTTACTTCTTCACCCACAATAGCTTACTTACCACCATCAATTCTAGACTCTGTTGGATGAGATCATTCTGGTGACGATTATATACACACAAACTACCTATTCACCACAATGGCTATACTTACCACCAGCAATTCCGACGGTCTGTTGGATGAGATCCTTCTGGTGACCATTTCTACACACAAACCACCTATTCACCGCAATAGCTTACTTACCACCATCGAATTCTGACTATGTTGGATGAGATCCTTCTGGTGACCATTTTACACACAAAACGCTATTCACCGCTGCTTACTTACCACCATCAATTCTGACTCTGTTGGATGAGATCCTTCTGTGACCATTTACACACAAACCCACCTATTCACTGCAATAACTTTTACCACCATCAATTCTGACTCTGTTGGATGAGATCCTTCTGGTGACCATTTCGTACACACAAACCGACCTATTCACCCGCAATAGCTTACTAACCATCATCTATTCTGACTCTGTTGGATGAGATCCTTCTGGTGACCATTTCTACACACAAACCTACCTATTCACCGCAATATCTTACTTACCACCATTAATCCTGACTGTGTTGGATGAGATCCTTCTGGTGACCATTTCTACACACAAACCCACCTATTCACCGCAAAAGCTTACTTAGCACCATAAATTCTGAATATGTGCGATTAGATCCTTCTGGTGACCATTTCTACACGCAAACCCACCTATTCACCGCAATAGCTTACTAACCACCATCAATTCTGTTTCTGTTAGATGAGATCCTTCAGGTGAACATTTCTACACACGAATTCACCTATTCACCGCAATAGCTTACTTCTTCACCACAATAGCTTACTTACCACCAACAATTCTGACTCTGTTGGATGAGATCCTTCTGGTGACCATTTTAACACACAAACCCACCTATTCACCACAATAGTATACTTACCACCAGCAATTCCGACAGTTTTGGATGAGATCCTTCTGGTGACCATTTCTACACACAAACCCACCTATTCACCGCAAAAGCTTACGTACCACCATAAATTCTGACTGTGTTGGATGATATCCTTCAGTTGACCATTTCTACACGCAAAACCCACCTATTCACCGCAATAGCTTACTATACCACCATCAATTCTGACTCTGTTAGATGAGATCCTTCAGGTGAACATTTCTACACACGAATTCAACTATTCACCGCAATAGCTTACTTCTTCACCACAATAGCTTACTTACCACCATCAATTCTGACTCTGTTGGATGAGATCCTTCTGGTGACCATTATTACACACAAACTCAACTATTCACCACAATATGTTACTTACGAACATTAATTCTGTCTCTGTTAGATGAGATCCTTCTGGTGACCATTATTACACACAAACCCACCTATTTACCGCAATAAAATACTTACAACAATCAATTATGACACTGTTGGATGTGATCCCTCTGGTGACCATTATTACACACAAAATCACCTATTCACCGCAATAGCATACTTTCCAACATCAATTCTGTTTTCTGTTAGATGAGATCCTTCTGGTGAACTTTTTCTAACCCAGAACCCACCTATTCTACCCCAATAGCTTACTTTCTACCATCAATTCTGACTCTGTTGGATGAGATCCTTCTGGTGACCATTTCAACACACAAAACCCACCTATTCACTGCAATAGCTTTGCTTACCACCATCAATTCTGACTCTGTTGGATGAGATCCTTCTGGTGACCATTTCTACACGCAAACCCACCTATTCACCGCAATAGCTTACTAACCACCATCAATTCTGACTCTGTTGGATGAGATCCTTCTGGTGACCATTTCTACACACAAACCCACCTATTCACCGCAATAGCTTACTTACCACCATCAATTCTGACTCTGTTGGATGAGATCCTTCTGGTGACCATTTCTACACACAAACCCACCTATTCACCGCAAAAGCTTACTTAACACCATAAATTCTGACTGTGTTGGATGAGATCCTTCTGGTGACCATTTCTACACACAAACCCACCTATTCACCACAATATCTTACTTACCACCATCAATTCTGACTCTGTTGGATGAGATCCTTCTTGTGACCATTTATACACACAAGCCCACCTCTTCACCGCAATAGCTTACTTACCACCATCAATTCTGACTCTGTTGGATGAGATCCTTCTGGTGACCATTTCTACACACAAACCCACCTCTTCACCGCAATAGCTTACTTTCCACCATCAATTCTGACTCTGTTGGATGAGATCCTTCTGGTGACAATTTCTACACACAAACCCACCTATTCACGGCAATAGCTTACTTACCACCATCAATTCTGACTCTGTTGGATAAGATCCTTCTGGTGACACATTTCTACACACAAACCTACCTATTCACCGCAAAAGCTTAATTATCACCATCAATTCTGACTCTGTTGGATGATATCCTACTGGGGACAATTTCGACGCACAATCTCACCTATTCACCGCAATAAGTTGCCTACCACCATCAATTCTGACTATGTTGGATAAGATCCTTCTGGTACACATGTCTACACACAAACCTACCTATTTACCGCAAAGCTAATTACCACCATCAATCCTGACTCTGTTGGTTGAGATCCTTCTGGTGACCATTTTGAAACACAAACCCACCTATTCACCGCAATAGCTTACTTACCACCATCCCTTCTTTTTCTGCTGGATGAGATCCTCCTGGTGAACATTTCTTCAAACGAAATCATTATTCACCGCAATAGAATACTTACAACCATCAATTATGACACTGTTGGATGAGATCCTTCTGGTGACCATTATTACACACAAACTCACCTATTCACCGCAATAGCTTACTTTCCACCATCAATTCCCTTTCTGTAAGATGAGATCCTTCTGGTGAACATTTCTACACACGAATTCACCTATTCACCGCAATAGCTTACTTCTTAACCACAATAGCTTGCTTACCACCATCAATTCTGACTCTGTTGGATGAGATCCTTCTGCTGACCATTATAACACACAAACTACCTATTCACCACAATAGTATACTAACCACCAGCAATTCCGACAGTTTTGGATGAGATCCTGCTGGTGACCATTTCTACACACAAACCAACCTTTTCACCGCAATAGCTTACTAACCACTATCAATTCTATCTATGTTGGATGAGATCCTTCTGGTTACCATTATTACACACCAACCCACCTAACCACCGCAATAGCTTACTTACCACCATCACTTCTGACTCTGTTGGATGAGATCTTCTGGTGACCATAATTAAACACAAACCGACCAATTCACCACAATAGCTTACTAACCATAATCTATTCTGACTCTGTTGGATGAGATCCTTCTGGTGACCATTTCTACACACAAACCCACCTATTCACCGCAAAAGCTTACGTACCACCATAAATTCTGACTGTGTTGGATGATATCCTTCTGTTGACCATTTCTACACGCAAACCCACCTATTCACCGCAATAGCTATTTTTCCACCATCAATTCTGACTCTGTTGGATGAGATCCTTCTGGTGACCATTATTACACACAAACCCACCTATTCACCACAATATCTTACTTACCACCATTAATTCTGACTCTGTTGGATGAGATCCTTCTGGGTGACCATTTCTGACACACAAACCCACTCTATTCACGGCAATAACTTGCTTACCACCATCAATTCTGACTCTGTTGGATAAGATCCTTCTGGTACACATTTCACACAAACCTACCTATTCACCGCAAAGCTTACTACCACCATCAATTCTGACTCTGTTGGATTATGATCCTTCTGGGGACAATTTCGACACACAATCTCACCTATTCACCGCAATAACTTGCCTACCACCATCAATTCTGACTCTGTTGGATAAGATCCTTCTGGTACACATTTCTACACACAAACCTACCTATTCACAGCAAAAGCTTAATTACCACCATCAATCCTGACTCTGTTGGTTAAGATCCTTCTGGTGACCATTTTGAAACACAAACCCACCTATTCACCGCAATAGCTTACTTACCACCATCCCTTCTTTTTCTGCTGGATGAGATCCTTCTGGTGAACATTTCTTCAAACGAAATCATTATTCACCGCAATAGAATACTTACAACCATCAATTATGACACTGTTGGATGAGATCCTTCTGGTGACCATTATTACACACAAACTCACCTATTCACCGCAATAGCTTACTTTCCACCATCAATTCCGTTTCTGTAAGATGAGATCCTTCTGGTGAACATTTCTACACACGAATTCACCTATTCACCGCAATAGCTTACTTCTTAACCACAATAGCTTGCTTACCACCATCAATTCTGACTCTGTTGGATGAGATCCTTCTGCTGACCATTATAGCACACAAACTACCTATTCACCACAATAGTATACTAACCACCAGCAATTCCGACAGTTTTGGATGAGATCCTGCTGGTGACCATTTCTACACACAAACCAACCTATTCACCGCAATAGCTTACTAACCACTATCAATTCTAACTATGTTGGATGAGATCCTTCTGGTTACCATTATTACACACAAACCCACCTATCCACCGCAATAGCTTACTTACCACCATCACTTCTGACTCTGTTGGATGAGATCTTCTGGTGACCATAATTACACAAAAACCGACCTATTCACCGCAATAGCTTACTCACCATCATCTATTCTAACTCTGTTGGATGAGATCCTTTGGTGACCATTATTACACACAAACCCACCTATTCACCACAATATCTTACTTACCACCATTAATTCTGACTGTGTTGGATGAGATTCTTCTGCTGACCATTTCTACACGCAAACCCACCTATTCACCGCAATAGCTATTTTTCCACCATCAATTCTGTATCTGTTTGATGAGATCCTTCTGGTGACCATTATTACACACAAACTCACCTATTAACCACAATAGCTTACTTACGACCATTAATTCTGTCTCTGTTAGATGAGATCCTTCTGGTGACCATTATTACACACAAACCCACCTATTTACCGCAATTAAATACTTACAACCATCAATTATGACACTGTTGGATGTGATCCCTCTGGTGACCATTATTACACACAAAATCACCTATTCACCGCAATAGCATACTTTCCAACATCAATTCTTTTTCTGTTAGATGAGATCCTTCTGGTGAACATTTCTAACCCCGAACCCACCTTTTTACCCCAATAGCTTACTTTCTACCATCAATTCTGACTCTGTTGGATGAGATCCTTCTGATGACCATTTATACACACAAGCCCACCTCTTCACTGCAATAGCTTACGTCCCACCATCAATTCTGACTCTGTTGGATGAGCTCATTCTGGTGACCATTTCTACAGACAAACCCACCTCTTCACCGCAATAGCTTACTTTCCACCATCAATTTTTACTCTGTTGGATGAGATCCTTCTGGGACAATTTTGACACACAATCTCACCTATTCACGGCAATAACTTGCCTACCACAAATAATTCTGACTCTGCTGGATAAGATCCTTCTGGTACACATTTCTACACACAAACCTACCTATTCACCGCAAAAGCTTAATTATCACCATCAATTCTGACTCTGTTGGATGATATCCTTCTGGAAACAATTTCGACACACAATCTCACCTATTCACCGCAATAACTTGCCTATCACCATCAATTCTGACTCTGTTGGATAAGATCCTTCTGGTACACATTTCTACACACAAACCTACCTATTCACCGCAAAAGCTTAATTACCACCATCAATCCTGACTCTGTTGGTTGAGATCCTTCTGGTGACAATTCTGAAACACAAACCCACCTATTCACCGCAATAGCTTACTTACCACCATCACTTCTGTCTCTGCTGGATGAGATCCTTCTGGTGAACATTTCTACAAACGAAATCATTATTTACCGAAATAGAATACTTACAACCATCAATTATGACACTGTTTGATGAGATCCTTCTGAGACCATTATTACACACACACTCACCTATTCACCGCAATAGCTTACTTTCCACCATCAATTCTTTTTCTGTAAGATGAGATCCTTCTGGTGAACATTTCTACACACGAATTCACCTATTCACCGCAATAGCTTACTTCTTCACCACAATAGCTTACTTACCACCATCAATTCTGACTCTGTTGGATGAGATCCTTCTGCTGACCATTATAACACACAAACTACCTATTCACCATAATAGTATACTAACCACCAGCAATTCCTGACAGTTTTGGATGAGATCCTGCTGGTGACCATTTCCTACACACAAACCAACCTATTTCACCGCAATAGCTTACTAACCACTATCAATTCTAACTATGTTGGATGAGATCCTCTGTTACCATTATTACACACCAACCCACCTATCCACCGCAATAGCTTACTTACCACCATCACTTCTGACTCTGTTGGATGAGATCTTCTGGTGACCATAATTACACACAAACCGACCTATTCACCGCAATAGCTTACTCACCATCATCTATTCTGACTCTGTTGGATGAGATCCTTCTGGTGACCATTATTACACACAAACCCACCTATTCACCACAAAAGCTTACTTACCACCATCAATTCTGACTGTGTTGATGAGATCCTTCTGGTGACCATTTCTACACAGCAAACTCACCTATTCACCGCAATAGCTATTTTTCCACCATCAATTCTGACTCTGTTGGATGAGATCCTTCTGGTGACCATTATTACACACAAACCCACCTATTCACCACAATAGCTTTACTTTACCACCATCAATTCTGACTCTGTTGGATGAGATTCTTCTGGTGACCATTTCTACACACAAACCCACCTATTCACCGCAGATAGCTTACTTACCACCATCAATTCTGACTCTGTTGGATGAGATCCTTTCTGGTGACCATTTCACACACAAAACCCACCTATTCACCGCAAAAGAATACTTACAACCATCAATTCTGACTCTGTTGGATGAGATCCCTTCTGGTGACCATTATCACACACAAACCCACCTTATTCACCGCAATAGCTTACTTACCACCATCAATTCTGACTCTGCTGGATGAGATCCTTCTGGTGAACATTTCTACAAACGACTCACCTATTCACCGCAATAGCTTACTTACCACCATCAATTCTGACTCTTGCTTGGATGAGATCCTTCTGGTGACCATTATTACACACAAACTCACCTATTCACCGCAATAGCTTACTTTCCACCATCAATTCTTTTTCTGTAAGATGAGATCCTTCTGGTGAACATTTCTACACACAGAATTCACCTATTCACCGCAATAGTTTACTTCACCACAATAGCTTACTTACCACCATCAATTCTGACTCTGTTGGATGAGATCCTTCTGCTGACCATTATAACACACAAACTTACCTTATTCACCGCAAGTATACTAACCACCAGCAATTCTGACAGTTTTTGGATGAGATCCTTCTCGTGACCATTTCTACACACAAACCAACCTATTCACCGCAATAGCTTACTAACCACTATCAATTATAACTATGTTGGATGAGATCCTTCTGGTGACCATTTCTACACACAAACCCACCTATCCACCGCAATAGCTTACTTACCACCATCACTTCTGACTCTGTTGGATGAGATCTTCTGGTGACCATAATTACACACAAACCGACCTATTCACCGCAATAGCTTACTCACCATCATCTATTCTGACTCTGTTGGATGAGATCCTTCTGGTGACCATTTCTACACACAAACCCACCTATTCACCGCAAAAGCTTACTTACCACCATAAATTCTGACTGTGTTGGATGATATCCATCTGTTGACCATTTCTACACGCAAACCTACCTATTCACCGCAATAGCTATTTTTCCTCCATCAATTCTGACTCTGTTGGATGAGATCCTTCTGGTGACCATTATTACACACATACCCACCTATTCACCACAATATATTACTTTACCACCATTAATTCTGACTGTGTTTGATGAGATCCTTCTGGTGACCATTTCTACACACAAACCCACCTATTCACCGCAAAAGCTTACTTAGCACCATAAATTCTGACTCTGTTGGATGAGATCCTTCTGGTGACCATAATTACACACAAACCACCTATTCACTGCAAATAGCTATACTACCAACCATCAATTCTGACTCTGTTGGATGAGATCCCTTCTGGTGACCATTATCTACACACAAACCCACCTATTCACCACAATATCTTACTTACCACCATTAATTCTGTCTATGTGGGATTAGATCCTTCTGGTGACCATTTCTGCACGCAAACCCACCTATTCACCGCAATAGCTTACTAACCACCATCAATTCTGACTCTGTTGGATGAGATCCTTCTGGTGACCATAATCACACACAAAGCCACCTATTCACTGCAAAAGAATAATTACAACCATCAATTCTGACTCTGTTGGATGAGACCCTTCTAATGACCATTATCACACACAAAACCACCTATTCACCGCAAAAGCTTACTTACGACCATCAATTCTGTCTCTGTTGGATGAGATCCTTCTAGTGACCATTATTACACACAAACCCACCTATTTACCGCAATAAAATACTTACAACCATCAATTATGACACTGTAGGATGAGATCCCTCTGGTGACCATTATTACACACAAACGCACCTATAAACCACAATAGCTTACTTACGACCATTAATTCTGTCTCTGTTAGATGAGATCCTTCTGGTGATCATTATTACGCACAAACCCACCTATTTACCGCAATTAAATACTTACAACCATCAATTATGACACTGTTGGATGTGATCCCTCTGGTGACCATTATTACACACAAAACTAACCTATTCACCGCAATAGCATACTTTCCAACATCAATTATTTTTCTGTTAGATGAGATCCTTCTGGTGAACATTTCTAACACTGAACCCACCTATTCACCGCCCAATAGCTTACTTTACCATCAATTCTGACTCTGTTGGATGAGATCCTTCTGGTGACCATTTCTACACACAAGCCCACCTCTTCACTGCAATAGCTTACGTACCACCATCAATTCTGACTCTGTTGGATGATCTCATTCTGGTGACCATTTCTACAGACAAACCCACCTCTTCATCGCAATAGCTTACTTTCCACCATCAATTTTTACTCTGTTGGATGAGATCCTTCTGCGGACAATTTTGACACACAATCTCACCTATTCACAGCAATAACTTGCCTACCACAAACAATTCTGACTCTGCTGGATAAGATCTTTCTGGTACACATTTCTACACACAAACCTACCTATTCACCGCAAAAGCATAATTATCACCATCAATTCTGACTCTGTTGGATGATATCCTTCTATGGACAATTTCGACACACAATCTCACCTATTCACCGCAATAACTTGCCTATCACCATCAATCTGACTCTGTTGGATAAGATCCTTCTGTTACACATTTCTACACACAAACCTACCTATTCACCGCAAAAGCTTAATTACCACAATCAATCCTGACTCTGTTGGTTGAGATCCTTCTGGTGACCATTCTGAAACACAAACCCACCTATTCACCGCAATAGCTTACTTACCACCATTACTTCTGTCTCTGCTGGATGAGATCCTTCTGGTGAACATTTCTACAAACGAAATAATTATTCACCGAAATAGAATACTTACAACCATCAATTATGACACTGTTTGATGAGATCCTTCTGGTGACCATTATTACACACAAACTCACCTATTCACCGCAATAGCTTACTTTTCACCATCAATTCTTTTTCTGTAAGATGAGATCCTTCTGGTGAACATTTCTACACACGAATTCACCTATTCACCGCAATAGCTTACTTACCACCATAAATTCTGACTGTGTTGGATGATATCCTTCTGTTGACCATTTCTACACGCAAACCTACCTATTCACCGCAATAGCTATTTTTCCTCCATCAATTCTGACTCTGTTGGATGAGATCCTTCTGGTGACCATTATTACACAAAAACCCACCTATTCACCACAATATCTAACTTACCACCATTAATTCTGACTGTGTTTGATGAGATCCTTCTGGTGACCATTTCTACACACAAACCCACCTATTCACCGCAAAAGCTTACTTAGCACCATAAATTCTGACTCTGTTGGATGAGATCCTTCTGGTGACCATAATCTACACACAAACCCACCTATTCACCGCAATAGCTTACTAATACCAACCATCAATTCTGACTCTGTTGGATGAGACCCTTCTGGTGACCATTTCTACACACAAACCCACCTATTCACCGCAATAGCTTACTTACCACCATCAATTCTGACTCTGTTGGATGAGATCCTTCTGGTGACCATTTCTGCACGCAAACCCACCTATTCACCGCAATAGCTTACTAACCACCATCAATTTTGACTCTGTTGGATGAGATCCTTCTGGTGACCATAATCAAACACAAAGCCACCTATTCACTGCAAAAGAATAATTACAACCATCAATTCTGACTCTGTTGGATGAGACCCTTCTAATTACCATTATCACACACAAAACCACCTATTCACCGCAAAAGCTTACTTACCACCATCAATTCTGACTCTGCTGGATGAGATCCTTCTGGTGACCATTATTGCACACAAACCCACCTTTTCACCGCAATAGCTTACTTCTTCACCACAATAGCTAACTTACGACCACCACTTCTGTCTCTGTTGGATGAGATCCTTCTGGTGACCATTATTACACACAAACCTACCTATTTACCGCAATAAAATACTTACAACCATCAATTATGACACTGTTGGATGAGATCCCTCTGGTGACCATTATTACACACAAACGCACCTATTCACCGCAATAGCTTACTTTCCACCATCAATTGTTTTTCTGTTAGATCAGATCCTTCTGGTGAACATTTCTACACACGAACCCACCTATTCACCGCAATAGCTTACTTCTTCACAACAATAGCTTACTTACGACCATCAATTCTGTCTCTGTTGGATGAAATCCTTCTGGTGACCATTATTACACACAAACCCACCAATTTACCGCAATAGCATACTTACAACCATCAATTATGACACTGTTGGATGAGATTTCTCTGGTGACCATTATTACACACAAACTCACATATTCACCGCAATAGCATACTTTCTACCATCAATTCTGACTCTGTTGGATGATATCCTTCTGGTGACCATTTCGACACACAAACATACATATTAACCGCAATAGCTTACTTACCACCATTAATTCTGACTCTGTTGGTTGAGATCCTTCTGTTGACCATTTCGACACACAAACATACCTATTAACTGCAATAGCTTACTAACCACCATTAATTCTGACTCTGTTGGATAAGATCCTTCAGGTACACATTTATACACACCAACGTACCTATTCACCGCAAAGGCTTAATTACCACCATCAATTCTGACTCTGTTGGTGTAGATCCTTCTGGTTACCATTTTAAAACACAAACCCGCCTATTCACCGAAATAGCTTACTTACCACCATCACTTCTGTCTCTGTTGGATGAGATCCTTCTGTTGACCATAATTACACACAATCCGACCTATTCACCGCAATAGCTTACTTACCACCATCAATTCTGACTCTGTTGGATGAGATCCTTCTGGTGACCATTTCTACACACAAACCCACCTATTAACCACAATAACTTACTTACCACCATCAATTCTGACTCTGTTGGATGAGATCCTTCTGGTGACCATTTCTACACACAAACCCACCTATTCACCGCAATAGCTTACTTACCACCATCAATTCTGACTCTGTTGGATGAGATCCTTCTGGTGACCATAATTACACACAAACCCACCTATTCACCGCAATAGCTTACTTACCACCATCAATTCTGACTCTGTTGGATGAGATCCTTCTGGTGACCATTATTACACACAAACTCACCTATTCACCGCAATAGCTTACTTTCCACCATCAATTCTGACTTTCTGTTGGATGAGATCCTTCTGGTGACCATTTCTACACACAAACCCACCTATTTCACCGCAATAGCTTACTTACCACCATCAATTCTGACTCTGTTGGATGAGATCCTTCTGGTGACCATTTCTACACACAAACCCACCTCTTCACTGCAAAGCTTTACTTACCACCATCAATTCTGACTCTGTTGGATGAGATCCTTCTGGTGACCATTTCTACACACAAATCCACCTATTCACCGCAATAGCTTACTTACCACCATCAAATTCTGACTCTGTTGGTTGAGATCCTTCTGGTGACCATTTCTACACACAAACCCACCTATTTACCGCAATAGCTTACTTACCACCATCAATTCTGACTCTGTTGGATGAGATCCTTCTGGTGACCATTTCTACACACAAAGCCACCTATTCACCACAGTGGCTTACTTACCACCATCAATTCTGACTCTGTTGGATGAGATCCTTCTGGTGACCATTTTCTACACACAAACCCACCTATTCATCGCAATAGCTTACTTACCACCATCAATTCTGACTCTGTTGGATGAGATCCTTCTGGTGACCATTTACACACAAACCCACCTATTCACCGCAATAGCTTACTTACCACCATCAATTCTGACTCTGTTGGATGAGATCCTTCTGGTGACCATTTCTACACACAAACTCACCTATTCACCGCAATAGCTTACTTACCACCATCAATTCTGACTCTGTTGGATGAGATCCTTCTGGTGACCATTTCTACACACAAACCCACCTATTCACCGCAATAGCTTACTTACCACCTCACAAAATTCTGACTCTGTTGGATGAGATCCTTCTGGTGACCATTTCTACACACAAACCCACCTATTCACCGCAATAGCTACTTGCCACCATCAATTCTGACTCTGTTGGATGAGATCCTTCTGGTGACCATTTCTACACACAAACCCACCTATTCACCGCAATATCTTTACTTACCACCATCAATTCTGACTCTGTTGGATGAGATCCTTCTGGTGACCATTTCTACACACAAACCCACCTATTCACCGACAATAGCTTACTTTACCACCATCAATTCTGACTCTGTTGGATGAGATCCTTCTGGTGACCATTATCTACACACAAACCCACCTATTCACCGCAATAGCTTACTTACCACCATCAATTCTGACTCTGTTGGATGAGATCCTTCTGGTGACTATTTGCTACAACACAAACCCACCTATTCACCGCAATAGCTTACTTACCACCATCAATTCTGACTCTGTTGGATGAGATCCTTCTGGTGACCATTTCTACACACAAACCCACCTATTCACCGCAATAGCTTCCTTACCACCATCAATTCTGACTCTGTTGGATGAGATCCTTCTGGTGACCATTTTCTACACACAAACTCTACCTATTCACCGCAATAGCTTACTTACCACCATCAATTCTGACTCTGTTGGATGAGATCCTTCTGGTGACCATTTCTAAACACAAACTCACCTATTGACCGCAATAGCTTACTTACCACCATCAATTCTGACTCTGTTGGATGAGATCCTTCTGGTGACCATTTCTACACACAAACCCACCTATTCACCGCAATAGCTTACTTACCACCATCAATTCTGACTCTGTTGGATGAGATCCTTCTGGTGACCATTTTCTACACACAAACCCACCTATTCACCGCAATAGCTTACTTACCACCATCAATTCTGACTCTGTTGGATGAGATCCTTCTGGTGACCATTTTCTACACACAAACCCACCTATTCACCGCAATAGCTTACTTACCACCATTAATTCTGACTCTGTTGGATGAGATCCTTCTGGTGACCATTTCTACACACAAACTCACCTATTCACCGCAATAGCTTACTTACCACCATCAATTCTGACTCTGTTGGATGATATCCTTTTTGGTGACCATTTCTACACACAAACCCACCTATTCACCGCAATAGCTTACTTACCACCATCAATTCTGACTCTGTTGGATGAGATCCTTCTGGTGACCATTTTTACATACAAAACCCACCTATTCACCGCAATAGCTTACTTACCACCATCAATTCTGACTCTGTTGGATGAGATCCTTCTGGTGACCATTTCAACACAAACCCACCTATTCACCGCAATAGCTTACTTACCACCATCAATTCTGACTCTGTTTGATGAGATCCTTCTGGTGACCATTTCTACACACAAACCCACCTATTCACCGCAATAGCTTACTTTACCACCATAAATTCTGACTCTGTTGGATGAGATCCTTCTGGTGACCATTTCTTCACACAAACCACCTATTCACCGCAATAGCTTACCTGCCATCATCAATTCTGACTCTGTTGGATGAGATCCTTCTGGTGACCATTTCACACAAAAACCCACTTATTCACCGCAATAGCTTACTTACCACCATCAATTCTGACTCTGTTGGATGAGACTCCTTCTGCTGACCATTTCTACACACAAACTCACCTATTCACCGCAATAGCTTACTTACCACCATCAATTCTGACTCTGTTGGATGAGATCCTTCTGGTGACCATTTCTACACACAAACCCACCTATTCACCGCAATAGCTTACTTACCACCATCAATTCTGACTCTGTTGGATGAGATCCTTCTGGTGACCATTTCTACACACAAACCCACCTATTCACCGCAATTGCTTACTAACCACCATCAATTCTGACTCTGTTGGATGAGACCCATTTTCTGGTGACCATTTCTACACACAAACTCACCTATTTACCGCAATAGCTTACTTACAACGATCAATTCTGACTCTGTTGGATGAGATCCTTTCTGGTGACCATTATTACACACAAGCTCACCTATTCATCGCAATTGCTTACTTACCACCATCAATTCTTGACCGTTGGATGAGATCCTTCTGGTGACCATTTATTACACACAAACTCACCTATTCACCGCATATTGCTTACTTACCAACATCAATTCTGACTCTGTTGGATGAGATCCTTCTGGTGACCATTTCTACACACAAACCCACCTATTCACCGCAATTGCTTACTAACCGCCATCAATTCTGACTCTGTTGGATGAGATCCTTCTGGTGACCATTTCTACACACAAACCCACCTATTCACCGCAATAGCTTTTACTTACCACAATCTATTCTGACTCTGTTGGATGAGATCCTTCTGGTGACCATTATGACACAAAAACCCACCTATTCACCGCAAAAGTACTTACAACCAGCAATTCTGACTCTGTTGGATGAGATCCTTCTGCTGACCATTTCCACACACAAACCCACCTATTCACCGCGAACGCTAACTTACCACCATAAATTCTGACTCTGTTGGATGAGATCCTTCTGGTGACCATTTCTAACACAAACCCACCTATTCACCGCAATAGCTATCTTACCACCATCAATTCTGACTCTGTTGGATGAGGATCTCTTCTGGTGACCATTTTTACAAACAAACCCACCTATTTCACCGCAATAGCTTACTTACCAGCACAATTCTGACTCTGTTGGATGAGATCCTTCTGGTGACCATTTCTAGACACAAACTCACCTATTCACCGCAATAGCTTACTTACCACCATCAATTCTGACTCTGTTGAATGAGATCCTTTCTGGTGACCATTTCTACACACAACCCACCTATTCACCGCAATAGCTTACTTACCACCATCAATTCTGACTCTGTTGGATGAGATCCTTCTGGTGACCATTATTACACACAAACTCACCTATTCACCGCAATTGCTTACTTACCACCATCAATTCTGACTCTGTTGGATGAGATCCTTCTGGTGACTATTTCTACACACAAACCCACCTATTCACCGCAATTGCTTACTAACCGCCATCAATTATGACTGTGTTGGATAAAATCCTTCTGTTGACCATTTCTATACACAAACCTACCTATCCATTGCAATAGTTTTCTTACCACCATCAATTCTGACTCTGTTGGATGAGATCCTTCTGGTGACCATTATTACACACAAACTCACCTATTCACCGCAATTGCTTACTTACCACCATCAATTCTTACTCTGATAGATGAGATCCTTCTGGTGACCATTTCTACGCACAAATCCACCTATTTACCGCAATTGCATACTTACCACCATCAATTCTGACTCTGTTGGATGAGGTATTTCTGGTGACCATTTCTACACACAAACTCACCTATTAACCGCAATAGCTTACTTACAACAATCAATTCTGTCTCTGTTGGATGAGATCCTTCTGGTGACCATTATGACACAAAAAACCCACCTATTCACCGCAATAGCAGACTAACCACCATTTATTATGACTATGTTGGATGAGATCCTTCTGATGACCATTTCTACACACAAGCCCACCTATTCACCGCAACAGCTAACTTACCACCATAAATTCTGACTCCGTTGGATGAGATCCTTATGGTGACCATTTCTAAACACAAACCCACCTATTCACCGCAATAGCTTACCTTCCATCATCAATTCTGACTCTGTTGGATAAGCTTCTTCTGGTGACCATTTTTACAAAAAAACCAACATATTCACCGCAATAGCTTACTTTCCAGCACCATTTCTGACGCTGTTGGATGAGCTCCTTCTGCTGACAATTTCTGAACACAAACTTACCTATACAACGCAATAGCTTACTTACCACCATCAATTCTGACTGTGATTAATGCGATCCTTTTGGCGACCATTTCTAAACACAAACTTATCTATTCTCCGCGATAGCTTACTTACCACCATCAATTCTGACTCTGTTGGATGAGAACCTTCTGGTGACCATTCTTAACCACAAACACACCTATTCACCGCAATTGCTTACTCACCACCATCAATTCTGACTCTGTTGGATGAGGTATTTCTGGTGACCATTTCTACACACAAACTCACCTATTAACCGCAATAGCTTACTTACAACAATCAATTCTGTCTCTGTTGGATGAGATCCTTTTGGTGACCATTATTACACACAAGCCCACCTTTTCATCGTAATTGCTTACTTACCACCATCAATTCTTATTCTGTTGGATGAGATCCTTCTGGTGACCATTATTACACACAAACTCACCTATTCACCGCAATTGCTTACTTACCAACATCAATTCTTACTCTGTTGGATGAGATCCTTCTGGTGACTATTTCTACACACAAACCCACCTATTCACCGCAATTGCTTACTAACCGCCATCAATTATGACTGTGTTGGATAAAATCCTTCTGTTGACCATTTCTATACACAAACCTACCTATCCATTGCAATAGTTTTCTTACCACCATCAATTCTGACTCTGTTGGATGAGATCCTTCTGGTGACCATTATGACACAAAAAACCCACCTATTCACCGCAAAAGCAGACTAACCACCATTTATTATGACTCTGTTGGATGAGATCCTTCTGATGACCATTTCTACACACAAGCCCACCTATTCACCGCAACAGCTAACTTACCACCATAAATTCTGACTCCGTTGGATGAGATCCTTATGGTGACCATTTCTAAACACAAACCCACCTATTCACCGCAATAGCATACCTTCCATCATCAATTCTGACTCTGTTGGATAAGCTTCTTCTGGTGACCATTTTTACAAAAAAAACAAAATATTCACCGCAATAGCTTACTTTCCAGCACCATTTCTGACGCTGTTGGATGAGCTCCTTCTGCTGACAATTTCTGAACACAAACTTACCTATACAACGCAATAGCTTACTTACCACCATCAATTCTGACTGTGATTAATGCGATCCTTTTGGCGACCATTTCTAAACACAAACTTATCTATTCACCGCAATAGCTTACTTACCACCATCAATTCTGACTCTGTTTGGATGAGATCCTTCATGGTGACCATTTTCTACACACAAAACCCACCTATTTGACCGCAATGGCTTACTTACCACCATCAATTCTGACTTCTGTTGGATGAGGTAGCTTCTGGTGACCATTATTACACACAAACCCACCTATTCACCGCAATAGCTTACTTACCACCATCAATTCTGACTTTTGTTGGATGAGATCCTACTGGTGACCATTTCTACACACAAACCCACCCATTCACCGCAAAAGCTTACATACCACCATCAATTCTGAATCTGTTGGATAAGCTTCTTCTGGTGACCATTTTTACACAAAAACCCACATATTCACCGCAATAGCTTACTTTCCAGCACCATTTCTGACGCTGTTGGATGAGCTCCTTCTGGTGACCATTTCTGAACACAAACCCACCTATACAACGCAATTGCATACTTACCACCATCAATTCTGACTCTGTTGGATGAGATCCTTCTGTTTGACCATTTTCTACACACAAACCCACCTATTCACCGCAATAGCTTCCTTACCACCATCAATTCTGACTCTGTTGGATGAGATCCTTCT
>WEDG01007905.1:0-26525 GCA_017591395.1 Schistocephalus solidus
TATGCTCGGACGCACACAAACACACCACAGCACGACATAAAGTTTTGTGCTGACCAATATCAGTCCTCCATCCCTCCCCTTCCAAAAATGCTAATACCAAAGGCCAAAAGGGATCTGTCTATTATTGCTTTATATTTTGCTAGTGTTTATAATGTAAAAATATTATTCTGAGTTTGCGCTGGCCAATAAGACGCTGATATTAGACACCTGAGAACTCGCATAGGCGTCTTTAACTTTTATAACAAATGCATGCCCAGAATTTGAAGCCGCAGAGTACTGTTCTTAAACAGCCAAAGTCGAATGGAGTCGACTGAGAATAAACACAACAAGAGATCTTAATGCCTTTGTTGATTGCCTATCAAAATGTGTCCAATGACATTGAAATGCAATACACGCATTTCTATTGTTAAGTATCCTTGAGGCATTCTGTGGGATTATTCCGGCCTTCGCATTCGTCCCAGGTGGTATTTATCCTAGACGCACTACGCAGCAGCTAAGAGAACGTACACAGTATTGACTTTTCACTATTCAAACCGTACTGTTAATAAATGCACAGTTGTCTTTAACTTTTTGTAACAAACGCAGTCCCCTGAAGTACATTAAAAAGCGCCGTTTGTCATGCCCCATAAATGAATCCCCTATATTTAGGCATGACAAGCCAAATCCGAATGCCCTTTTGTTGGTCTGTTCATCGAACTAAATCTATCAATATTTGGTATTGACAATAGGTAAAATATCTTCTAATTATGGAGACCAGCAAGCAAGTTCCAGGTTCCGCTTGCACAGGACATGAACGTACAATCTCTGAAAATGTAGGGTATTAGCCAAAATATTCTGACTCGTATGAATGAGGTGGTGTTCGGCGGCTGCACGCATTCCAACTCAGAGTGTGTTCCCTGCGCCGCGATGTGGATTGTCCTTAGTTGGAAGGTGGGCCACTCCGTTTGGCAACGAGAATATTTAGCTAACAGCAGGGTCTTTCCTAGCGAGCAGAGCCCAAAAAGTGGTTAAATGAAGCCAAATGTTCCATAACATAACTATGAATACACATCAACTAAAGCAGAAAAACATCGATTGCGGTCAAGCTCATTTCTGTTAGGATAGGGGGCATCTAGTACTAGACGATATTCTAACGGCCTAAGCCACATCTGGAACCTCAACCTCGGGAGTCGGAAAACTTTAAGTGCCACAAAGTAGGTACAGGGTCAACACTAATTGTTCGATCACATTATATGCTTAACCTGATTTTCGTGTCTTCCCACATTTGGTTTTTGTGACTCGATTGCGCAAGCTACCTCAGGGAACAATTATGGAACAAAAGCGCCTTAACTTGCTTGAACGTTACGTGATCTAGATCAGCCTGAGGGTATGTGTCATTAAGTCTCTCTGCAAAATCAATATAAGGTTCATATTGTATCTTGTCTAATTTAAAGTATTCAAAGCGTCTGTTAAAAAAGGATTTTCAGTAGGTAAACAAGGCTATCACGATTTATCCTGTTTCCATGAGCAGGATTTTGCCTGATTTTTTGGGAGGAGGAATTTTACGTAATTGTCATGGTCGATTCTTTAAAGTTTAAACATACTACTTTCCACATTTTTTCCCATCGGAAAGGTTTTGCCCTTTTCTCTCAATCAATCATACGTATTTTCTGAACCACACGTCGAAAGTAAAACCGCCATGAGCTTTATAAATGAGTGCATGATCCTGATGCCCTGTCACTTTTTTCGGTCATTTATTCCCATAGGCTTTCAGTCTTTCTGTACGTCTGCAAGAAGAGCTATAAAACCGCACTGTTAATAAATGCACAGTTGTTTTAACCTTTTGTAACAAACGCATATCCAGACTTTGCAGCCAATGGGTGCAGTGCTTAAACGTACAGCCATTATCTTTGAAAACGGTCAAATGTAGTTAACCAAGAAACGTCAAAAAACAAGTGAGCGAAGTGCCTTTAATGATTGTCAACACTGCGGAATGCCTATAAACATGTCTCCTATGACATCAACATTTTAAGATCCTCATTTATATTATTAATCATCATTGGAACTTTCTCTGGGATTAATCTGGCGTCTGAATTCGTGCCATTTGGACAACGGCTGAGAGAACATACAAAGTATCGTCTTGTCTCTATACTAATCGCATTGTAAATTAATTCACTGATATGCTTGGACATACAAAAAGACAGCACTGTGCGACAGACCATTTTGCACTGACCACTATCAGTCATGCATCATTCCCCTTTCGAAAAATGCTCACAAAAATATCCTCCACATGCGTATATGCAGTCATCATGGCATTCACGACAGACTTCACTAACAAATCACGCATTACTCGCGCTCAATCTGTGCCATGCATACATTCATCGCACGCACCACTCTGCGAAAATACCGTGAAGCCACCGCTCAATAAAACAGTTGACCAATTGAAAGCTACAGATTGAAGGGGATTAACACCTAAACCATGTGAGGCGTTTTTTTAACATGTGCAAAAGCGTACCGACACAGAGCAATTTGATTAAATGTGAACGCAACCCAACCTACTGCAGATCTTACTGCCTTCCCCCACAATGATCATAGGAAATCCTGTGCTACGGCTGCACCTGATATTTTTTTATACAGTTCTGTGTGAAAAGCAAAAAAGAAATATATCGGGTCATTTTCATTGGCAGCTAAAGCAGTCCTCTGCAAAATGTTTTCAATAATACCTGTATGAAGGTTAGCCAAATTAAGTTGCTCTATTTTTCCATGAAGCTGTGCGCTAAAAGGCCTCATCTCAGGCAAAATGAAACCTTTTTTCAATATGTAATCATCTTTTTGTCTGCCAAAATTGTGTTGAGAATTGTTCGCGCCCCTTTAAAAATGTAACCGTCTGTTGCACCAACTTAGTTATTCAACTATTGTTTTTCAAACCAACTGCGTTTTGCGGCGTCTCGTTTTCACTTTTCTGGTGAATAAACTCGTGGAATTTCGGAGTACAATTTCAGTTAAGGAAATTTATGTTAATAGATTATGGGGGTTGTGGTAAGAAGATGTTGCAGATGTTATATGGCACACTTTAAAGGAAGTATTGGCCATATCTGGGACAAACATTTATTCGCCTGACTTTTCGGCTTGCGACTCGAACCCAGCTCTCTAAAAAGATGATGGTGCGCATAAGAGTTTATTTTTATTGCCAACGCGTCACGCTTTTTTCCATCCTTTTAACTCTACTACCCCGTTGCCACCACTTCCGTATTGAACACCTACCTATATATCGTGTTCGTTAGAAGGCCCATACAATAGTTTGCGGCCAGTTATGGAGGTTACACAAGTGGTCCTGGCAAAATCTCGGTTATCGCCACGTCTTTACCCTTTACGACTTAAATTCCCCCTATTTTCAGTTTAAACTCGTTACCTAGCAGATTTTTGCTTGTAGTGCTTTGCTTAAAACATATATCTCAAATAGTATATATTTTATTCCGCAAAACGTCACTAGTGACAATTAGCCTATCGTATTATCGATTTGAAAAATACTGATATGCAAACCGCACTGTTAATGAATACACAGTTGTCCTTAACTTTTGTAACAAACGCATATCCAGAATTTTCAGCCACAGGGTGCAGTGCTAAAACGTACAGCCATAATCTTTTAAAACGGTCAAATGGAGTTAACCAAGAAACATCAAAAAAACAAGTGAGCGAAGTGCCTTTAATGATTGTCAACACTGCGGAATGCCTATAAACATGTCTCCTATGACATCGAAATTTCATTACCCTCATTTATATTGTTAATTATCCTTGGGACTTGCTCGGGGATTAATCTAGCGTCCGAATTCGTTCCAGGTGGGCAACAGCTGGGAGAACATACAAAGTATCGAACTGTCTCTATTCCAATCGCACTGTCAAGTAATTCACTGACATGCTCGGATATACAAAAAAACAATACTGTACGGCAGAACGTTTTGCGCAGACCAATATCAGTCATGTTAACATCTCCTTTCCAAGAATGCTCAAAATAATATCCTACACATGAGTATATGCAGTCATCGGGGGAATTCACGACAGACTTCACTAACATATCACGCATTACTCATGCTCAATCTGTTCCATGCATACATTCATCGCACGCACCATTCTGAGAAGACCGTCAACTCACCGATCAATAAAACAGCTGACGCATTAAAAGCTACAGATTGAGGAGAATTAACACCCGAACCATGTGAGGTTGTTTTTTACATGTGCACCAGCGTACCGACACAGAGCAATTTCAGTTAAGGAAATTTATGTTAATAGATTATGGGGGTTGTGGGAAGAAGATGTTGCAGATGTTATATGGCAAACTTTAAAGGAAGTATTGGCAAAATCTGGGACAAACATTTATTCGCCTGACTTTTCGGCTTGCGACTCGAACCCAGCTCGCTAAAAAGATGATGGTGTGTACAAGAGTTTATTTTTATTGCCAACACATCCCGCTTTTTTCCATCCTTTTAACTCTACTACCCCGTTGCCACCACTTCCGTATTGCACACCTTCCTATATATCCTGTTCGTTAGAAGGGCCCATACAATAGTTTGGGGCCAGTTATGGAGGTTGCACAATCAGAACTTTCCGAACTTCGGTTATCGCAACTTTTATACACCTTACGACTTAATTTTCCCCTGAAGGCTATTCAACAAAATACACCTGAGGGCTTCTGGCTCCTCACCACGACAACACCTGTTAATTTTATTAAATTATGGCAGAAGTTCTGTTTTTCTGGAGTTGTAGCTGCAGATACAAAAAGACAGGAAAGGTATGCTGCCATTAAGCGATGGGATTATTTTTTTCAATTTGAACTGGGAACTTAGCCCCTTTTATAGTGCTTCTGACTGCAGCGACCCAACCGTATTGGATAAGTGGCAATTAGAAGAATAAGACGTATGAAATCAGAATGAGAGCTTTACTATGTAAATTACCTGAGATGCTGAATGTGGCGATAGTGACGTCTGGTGAGGGCAATGCATGTGCGTGGGAGAGGCAGATAGTGAAACTATGGTGCGAACTGTGCTTATAGCTTTATCGGTGCTTAGTCGAGACTGTCTGCGCCTACTTGTGTGAGGTCGATGGCTCGGTGAATTTTGCTCACTTTAAATAAACTGACGCGCTTGTAACTATCCCGGTCGAGGCTTGGAAGGTTGCCACCGTACGTGATAACGTAGACCGCGTCATCATCCCAGCGTGTGTGCGTTTGTGCGGAGTGGGTTACCGGCAGACTGAGAGTCAGATTGTAATGAATCCGTCTTTATGTGACCTTCATGGAACTGCCAGTCAGGTGGAATAAAAGCCGCTCTTTCCTTGTGTTGTGGTGTTCTTGTTTTGTGTTGGTCCACAGTGCATGAGCTTGTACCCTCTCCCATCTCCAAGCTCTCTGCCTTGAGATCGGGACCGGGTGTGGAAGTCGTAGAGTAAGTAATGTAGATGTGTGGTAATTCACCATCCCTGCACCACCTAGCTGAGGAGCATATGGTGGACAGCATCGAAACCGATGTTCAAGCTGTTGTACTGCAGTAATTAAAGGATGGTTTAGGCATTGTTTGGGTTGCATGTAAAAAAGAGCTGGCGTGCTCAAGCGGGGGTTTGCGACCATGTGAATGTACTTTTCTGCGAATTTTACGATCAGTCCAGACTGTACGGTCAGCATGTCTCGAAACCACCGCTAGGGGCCAGGTGGAACTAAAATTTAAACAGGACGACCTGACGACGACTGCTGGCTACCGATGCAGTAAAGCATTATCCATCTTTATTCTCACCGCATAACTAAATTTTATCTTGTCGCAGGCGAAAATGTCTTACATCATCGGTGCTTGGCTGTTTACTATCTCGCCAAATGTAGGCGCACCAAAAGCCGACCGCAGTTAATGAATCTTACCCTTTAAAAAACTTTCAATCTTCTAGGCAAAAATTTACGATCATTCGACGAAGTATGCAAGAATTGTGCAGTTAAATGCGTGGGAGGACTTGACGCTAACAACTTATCAGTAGGTTTATTGAGGATGCCATATGACATGGTGTTCCTTTGGATTATAGAATAAGTTATTTATCTCAAGAAAACGACAAATATTACTTAGATAAGGATGGAAATTCAATCGTAGGATATCGATTGATTGGCAATTAGTGGTTATTCTTCAGTCTCATAGGGAAAGCCCAGTTTCTGAAGGTCATGTGCATACTAACCACTTATCTTATTTGTTCTCCAAATTGGTAAATTTGAACTCCGTTACCACTTTGCAAGGACTGGTCCGGTCAATACCACTAAAACTGCACGTTTATACTTGCTTTCTGCCCATAGGGAATTTTTCTTGTGCCGAAAGTCCTCATTAAATGGCATTAAATCGGAATTGGTTTATCAGCTTGGTCAACTTTACTACACAGGCTCTACACCAATACCAAATAAAAACCACTCATAGAACCAAAAGTGCACAACTTTGGGAAGATCTGAAATTAGCCAGGATGTTTGACATTTCCAAGAGGCTGAGTCGTTACTGAATAATCTTCATACGATGCATAGATTTAAAAGCGCTTTTGATCAAGAATGCGCATTTTGCTCATATTGCTTCACATACTCGCCATACCCCAAACCCAGTCGGAACTTTTCGCTATACGCTTGAAAAAAAACCTACTTTTAGGCATTGTTTTGAGCATTCATGGACTCAAAGCAATGGTTTGCTAGCAGCAAAACCATCAATGGCACTTCCTTTAAAAGAAAGCCTATTGAACTGATTTGGGCATCCACGAATGGCCGTCGATCAGATTATACTTACAAACCAGGACAAGCAAAGCGCGCAAAAAGCGTAATGGCAGCAAAATCCGTCGGCTATGAGGATTAATCCTGTATTGGAGGTTTTTTAATTTCACTGGAAGTTCAAAAAATGAAAACTGAGCTTGCGGACCTTAGGAAGCTCTTGCAAGAGAACAAAACTAAACAAGATACGCTTAGCAACGCTAAAGTTAAAAAGCCAGTGACCAAAACACCTAAAGTACCAAGAATAAAAATTGTTAAAACTGTCAGTATTAGAAAGCAACGCAGTCACTGAATCCTACGGAAGACGGCCGAAGTGAACCAAAATCACCTCCAGCTATCTTGGGTGTAGTAACGAGTCCACAGTTGAATCCCAAGAATATACGCTTGATAATCTGCTATGGGAAAACATCAAAATGGGAGAACAAAATCAAAAACAACTCTGATGTATTCCTTGGCACCTTTGGATGACAATATGGCCTAAGGTAGGTTAAATCCCAACGTGAGCTCCACAAAGCCTTCTCGTACCATTAAGGAGACATTTTGAGAAAGCGAAAATCCAGAGTAGCGAGATCGGCAACAGTAACGGCATGTCAGTATGTTTATTGTGGATGGCATATGACAGTGTATACCTTCAGACGAAATAATATTTCATTTATCTCCAGGAAATAACAAATATTACTTCGACTTAGCATGGAAAATCAATCACATAACATCTATGGACTGCCTGTTCAGGGTTATTCTTCAGTCTCATAAGGATATTCCAGGGAGGAAGAGATGGCGGAAGTAATTTTATATTCATTCCACAGCTAATTTGACACGTTAGCCTGATCATGATATATTGAGAAGTCCCAGTAATGTTTCTTTGAACATAAATATATTCATTAGAACGACAGTTGGTCGCATAGTTGCTGCGAATGAATTTTGCGTTATTTTTTACCAGAGGGGACCTTTGGATCGAGGTTATTTCACTTCTTTTAAGTCAACCGACCAGAGGGTTAGCAGTGTGCACGTACGGGTCTGCACACCAATTGACTGCCTGTCCCCCTAAACCATCAGATGCCAGCAAAACGAGAAATATTAAATGAAACATGAATGTTAGGCACATCTTCTATCATTCGCTCAGGTCATTGGCCTTATTTGGGTTAATAATTTCATAACGTAAGTAACATAAATTATGTTCACTCTAATATATTCATTTTCTATGCAACTGTTTAAACCCGAAGCTGAATTATAAAAAACATGTATTTGTCAAATTTACTTCTTCAAATAAGCAAAACGACCTTTTTCTGACACGGTTTCCCAGTTTCCTGAGGATGCACAATAATTACAAGGTAGAACATTTTAACTAACGAAGGCCCAACAACTGAGTAATATTAGACGACATCCTCGAACGATTTCAGTAATGGTTTTCAGATTTCAAAATGCAGGATAGAATTAAGACACTTCTGTACTATATGGAAAACCACCGTTTTAAATAAAAATCAGAGCAATACACATATTAAAAATTCAGCAAATATTGTGTTAACAGATTTGTTGGAAATAAATGGCCACATGATTTGCTTGCAAATCAAAGAGGCTGGATCTCATCCGCGTCATGCATCCCAGCAGGAGATGCACTCTTGGCCAATCCTAATGACGCTTTTGGAGATTGTCGTTCTGATTTTCGGATTAGACGTGCTTTAATAAAACGTTTTCTGATGAAGGAAATTTCGAAAAGTAATCAGGAGTATTACAGGTGACCAGGAAAGTATCATCAGTTGTAAGTCAGAGCCCAGATAAGTGCGTCATGTAGCGATGGATAATTTATGAAAATCCCAACGTGAAATGACGCTGGGTCCTGTGTCATCATAAGCATGAATATGCCAACCATTTTGCTTTACCACGGTCCACTTGGCATTACTAGTGAAAAGAACGCCATCATTTTCTAATCAGATCGTAACCATACGAAGTATCTTTGATCCAGCCAGACACGTGTTTTGATATAACTTCCTATCTCCATGCAAAATTTCGAGTCATACGAATGTTGTTACCGTAAACAGTCCCGAAAAGAAGTCTTACAAACAGATTTTGTATTTATGTTACAACCACCACCCGTCCCCTAGGCAACTGTTCGTGTAAAAGGAAGACGTCAATTACAGTTTTTAATAGTGTAGCTTTATTTTTGTATGTAATCAAAATGACAAAACTGATTTGAGCATGCGTAGTGAGGTCGTTATATCTTACTAGTGACTTGGGGAAAAATTATAGTTGGGCACACAAGAACACATGTTATTTTTTGAGACGTTCGGAAGGTCTATCCACTGCTGCTCATTTTTATATTAAACGCTTTTAATTGGCAAGCGCGATGATCTTCCGTACATATTCTGGGCAGCGATTTTACCTCGAACAGGTCATTAGACACGCGGGGGTTGTTCAGGTGACCATGTGTTGTGGTGGTAGAGATCCAAATGGCCTTTTTTTATCGTCACGCATATAATCAACAACGGCTGGGAAATTATGGAAATTACCGACCATTAGATGATTTTCGCAGATTTCAATAAATCTTTTGACCCACTTGTGAAAATCGCAGTTGTCTCGGTAGGATATGAACACAGGCCAACAAGGTGAAGGCTTAAGTAAAGCCCTCACCCTAAGCCTTTTCTAATTAACGCTGCCGTGTAGTCCCCTGAAGGATTCTTTTATTGCTTCAGACAATTAGCTAATTGTATCAAAATTGGTGGAATTCCTACGTTGACCCAAATATGATTAAACTCATGGCTCCCGGTTGAGGCCTCGTTGCTCAGTCGGCTAGAGCGTTGTCTGTACTAAAGCCTTCTCCTGGCTGGCGTGTGTTTGAATTCCACTGAGGTCGACGAGCTTTACTCAGGTGGGTCAAACGAATTACCAACTACTTTACCGACCAAAAGGCAATCATAGCTTAAGCTACGATATTTTTTAAATTGTGCACTACAGCACGGATGTGGTATGTAGTCCGGGTCAGCAACAGATAAAACGTGAAACGTGTCTTATGGGAATAAGTGGTAATAGGGGTTTTAGCGGTGTAGCATTGGGCGCAGACTCCCTAACATTAAGAATAGCTCGAAAAAAGGGGAATTTTAAGCGTCATCGTAACTTGTACTCCATTTCTTAACCTGAGACGTATACCTCAATTTAACGATAACACTTACCTGAGGCAAACATAACCGAACAACCCCTACTAACATTTTGTAGGCAGTCTTGCATATTAAACAATAACACCTGCCATATTCTTAGCTGAGTTGACCTCGCCTTTTGGTTTTATTTTACTTTGTGAAGGCAAGAAGGATTGTCGAAGTGCTTTGACTCCGCCGTACATTGTCTTCCCATTTTCCAAATGTAAACTCGTCCTCAACATTTGCGATTTCTTCCGCGTACTCTAGAACCTTATTCAGCAAGTTGATTGTTGGCACGGAAAAAAACAATCTTAGTAAATTTTCCCTGAACGGAGGAGGTTGAATAGTACATTGACGCAGAAAGTAAGTTGCGATATCCGTAATGTAGAATGTTAATTATACTGCGAGAAATTATATCCTTCACATTGTGCATGCATTCGTGAATTTTCCTTCAGAGGAGAGTTTCACGCAAATAAAATGCTTCTTTTCATAACATCTTGGCTTTGAAACTCCATTGATTTTTGACCAACCCAATTTGCATTTTTTATAAGTAGGCAGTTCAATTTCCCTTAAATAGTATTGAACAGCAAATTCCCAGGTATTGTCTCAACTACGAAGCTATTCTTGATGATTAACCTACCTTTGACAGTCAACGCGAATATGAAGTCTACTTCAATATTTTCCAGCCAACAGCGATTCAGTAAACAGCCAGGAAATGGATAAAATGGAAATTATTCAGGAGTAACTTAATAATTACAGTTAGCAGATTGATGTCAGTATGAAAATAGACAGCTAAATTTCATCACAGTGGTTAAAAAAGCAGACTTAGTAGATAGTATCATGGTCACAAGTACAAATGACATATCAAGGTTATTAACTAACTGCCTTCCGTGAATTCATATGAGCAGAAATATTGATGACTATTTTTAGGCATTTTTCCGCCAGCCTTACCAGTTTCATCCAAAAAGTATCTTGCTGATAACGAAATGTATTCATTCAATTGGCATCTGAGTGTATTTGTTTGATTCAATAAAGGTTACTTCAACCGTGGAAAAACTAATGAAATCGGAAATTAAATATCCTGTTACAATGAAAAAAGTGGTTTTGATTTCATTTTATCATCAAACACGAGGAGTAAGAATAAATTGTGTTTTATATAATAAGTGTCAAATGCACATTTCCAAACCACGAACTTTGCTAGAATTTGTGCAGGTAAAAAAAGCATTCGAACTACGATTCAGTTTACATAATTTTAAAAATGCATATGTTTATTTGATTTTTCCAGGTTTGCTATAAAATTAAAAAGGAAACAAATGTTAATGACTGTTTTGATTGCAGGTTATTTGCTAACACCCAGTTTTCGTGTCGAATTTTGCCTCGTTTGTCTATTTATATGAAATATTTTCGTGCACCTGGTGTTTGCATTAAATTTTAAAAGATGGATTGTTTGCACAGTTTATGTCCACTGAGCAGCTGCATTCAGTTTCAAAGACAATATTAAAGAGTGTGAAGCATGAAATTCACTAGATAGCATGGAACCGGGTCATTATATTAGTTTTCTTTGTGAATCATCATTTAAATGTATTTGGCATCTAATTCGTCTAAAAGGTACTCCACAAACCATTTTCGACTCCTTGCTCATACGGTCATCCTAAATTAAATATCAGTTAGCTGGTCAGCATAGACTTACAATCGAGACCACAAACAAAAACGCTAAAATCAGTGAGACAAATGAAAATATCAGCTTCAATATTAGGGGACTCGTACGTCTGCTGAGCATACCAGCACATTAGTGCCAATAGCTACACATGGATTTTTCTAAAACAGGAGTTCTGTGAGAGTGAACTCACGCAAAGGTAATATTCTATCTCATTCTTCCGACGAGCGTGTTCATTAATATAATGTTTGCCTTCAATAAACCCGCAGTATGATGGGAACTTACGGATACTATTTTAAAGTTTCCTTTCCCTTTCCTTATCAACACAATAATCAAATGTTGGGTTCAAATGCCAGTTGGTCCACATATGGAATTGGGCATTACTGGAGGATAACTGCTAGTAAGCCAGAAATGGCCATTCTGGTCTCCCTTGTCATTGTCTGTTTCACCTTACCGACATATGTTACACGTCACTATGAGACCACCTGCGAGGGAGAAAAAGTGAGCTCCAAAGCACAAAGGAAACATACGTTTTCCTAAAGCAGATAGCTGAGTCAAACTTTATCATCATATTCCCGATTGCAATCGACAAAACAAGGGGCCCGTGGCCCAATGGTAGGGCATAAGACTAAATAACCAAAGGCCGTTGTTTCAAATCCCTTGTGATGCACACTTCGGATTGCGTATAACTGGCTTATGACGGCTATTAAGAAACGAATGTATATTCCAGTCTCTATTTTATTCAAAACAACAGGCCCGTGGCTCAATGGTAGGGCGTTTGACGCAATTAGCAATGTTCGTGGGATCGAATCCCAGGTGTTCCACACATGGGATTGGATTTTACTGGTTGATATCGGCTAATAAACCAGAAATTTCTATTCCGGTATCCCTTATCTTTGTCAGTTCCAGCTTAGCAACATATGCTCCACGTCGTTATGCGTGCGCCTGCGAGGTCTCGAATAAGAGCTCCAGTAAACAACGGGACATACATATTCCGAGGACAGATCGGTAAGCCACACATTATCATTATATTCCCGATCGCAACCGGAAAACCCAGGCCCGTGGCTAAAGGATAGGGCGTTTGATTCAATTACCAAAAGTGGTGAAATAGAATCCCAGGAGTTTCCACACTTGGGATTGGGTATGAATGGCCGATAACGGCTACGAAACCAGAAATGGCGATTCCGATCTCCCTTGTCTTTGTCGGTGCCACCGTTTCCACATTTGCAACAAGTCGCTTTGCGACAGCCTGCGAGGGCTCTTAAGTGAGCTCCAGGGCACAGCGGAACATACATGTTCCTTACGCAGATCAGAGAGTTGCATATAATCATCATATTCCTGATCGTCACTGGCGGAAAAACGCGCTGCTGCAATATGGCAGAGTTTTCCACTCAATTACTAAAGGTCACGGGATCGAATCCTACGTGTTCAACAGAAAATCGGGTATGACAGGCAGATGACGGCTAATAAGTCAGAAATATTCATTCCGGTCTCCCTTGTCTTTGTCGGTTCCACATTATCAACATATGCTACACGTCGCTATGCGACCGCCTGCAAGGGCTCTAGTCTGAGTCCCAGGGCACAACAGAACATAAATGTTCCTTAAGCAGATCGAAGAGCCGCACATTTTCATCATATTCCCGATCGCTACCGACAAAGCAACGAGCCCGTGGCTCAATGGTAGAGCGTTCGACTCAAATACCAAAGGTCGCGGGTTCGAATCCAAGGTGTGCCACACTTGGGATTGGGTATGACTGGCTGATGACGGCTAATAAGCGAGAAATTTCCATTCCGGTCTCCCTTGTCTTTGTCGGTTCCATTTCATCATATGCTACACGTTGCTATGTGAACGCCTGCGAGAGCTCTAGTCTGAGCTCCAGGGCACAACGGAACATACATGTTCCTTAAGCAGATCGGTGAGCCCCACATTATCATCATATTCCCGATCACAACCGACAAAACAACAAGCCCGTGGCTCAACGGTAGAGCGTTCAACTCAAATACCAAAGGTCGCGGGTTTTAATCCCAGGTGTGCCACACTTGGGTTTGGGTATGACTGGCTGATGACGGCTAATAAGCCAGAAATGGCCATTCCGAGCTCCGTTGTCTTTTTCAGTTCCATTTAATCAAATGCTGACGTCGCTATGTGAGCGCCTGCGAGAGCTCTAGTCTGAGCTCCAGGGCACAACGGAACATACATGTTCGGGTGATCCACACCCGGGATTGGGTATGACCTCCGGATGACGGCTTATACGCCAGAAATGGCCATTCCAATCTCCATTGTCTTTGTGGGTTCCACCTTAAAACTATATTCTACTCGTCACCATAAGACCGAGAGCGAGGGCTCAAGTCTGATGTCTAGGGAACAATGGAACACACATGTTCGTTAAGCAGATAGGTGAGCCGCACACATTCATGATACTCCCAATTGCAACCGACAAACCATAGAGCCCGTGGCTCAATGGTAGTGCGTTAGACGCTTTTACCAAAGGTATAGACCTCAAATAGCAGGTGATACAAACTTGGGCTTGGAAACGAATGCTGATGACGGATTATAAGCCAGAAATGGCCATTCCGATCTTCCCGTTATTGGTCGCGATTTGACCGCCTGCCGGGGCTTGAGTTAAAGCACCAGGGAACAAGGGAACATACATATTCCTGAAGCAAATCGGTTAGCCGCACACTATCCTCATATTCCCGATCACAACCGAAAAAACACATAGCCCGTGGCTTAATGGTAGAGCATTCTAGTCAATTCCCAAATTTATCGGGCTTAAATATCAGGAGGTCCACAATTAGGATTGGGTATGACCGTCAGAAATGCCCATTCCACCCTTTTGGTTCCACCTAAACACCATGTTGTCCTCGTCGCTTTGCGACAGACTGCAAAGACTCTAGTCTGATTTCCAGGGAACACGGAACATCCCTGTTCTTTAAAGCAGATCTGTGAGCCGCACCCTCTCATGATATTCCCATCGCAACCGACAGAACAACGAGCTTGTGGTTCAATAGTTGATCAATTAACCCAATTACCATTGGTCTTGGGCACGAATACAAGGTGGTCCACACTTGTAATTGGCTGATGGCGGCTAATGAGCCACAAATGGCCATTCCGGTCTCCTTTATCCTTTTCAGTTCCGCCAAAACACTATATGGTACTCGTCGCTAAGCGACTGACTGTGAGGGCTGAAGTCTGAGCTCCAGGGAGATGGAAAATACATGATCCGTAAGCAGATCGGTGAGCCGCACACTTTCCTCATATTCCCAATCGTAACAGTAAACACAACGAGCCCGTGGTTCCATAGGAGACCACTCGACCCAATTACATAAGGTCTCATGCTCCAAGACCAGGGAATCCACACTTGGGATTAGTAATGACTGGGTAATGACGGTTAATAACTCAGAAATTTCCATTTCTATCTCCCTTCTTATTGGTCGGTTCCACCTTAACACAATATGCTGCACGTCGCAATGCGACCGCCTGCGAGGGCTCGAGTTTGAGTACCAGGGAACAACGGAACGTATATGTTCCTTAAGCAGATCGAAGAGCCACATATTTGCATCATATTCCCCATCCTAACCGCAAAAACAACCAGTCAGCGGCACAATAGAATAGCGATCGTCCAAATTACGAAATTTAACAGGCTCAAATGACAGATGGTGAACTCGGATTGGGTAGGACTGGCTGATGATGGCTTATAAGCCAGAAGTGGCCATTTCAGTCTCCCTAGTAGTAGTGCGTTCCGCCTTAACACTATATGCTACTCGCCGCTATGGGAACGACATCGATGTGTCAAGTCTGAGCTCCAGGATACAACGGAAAATCCATGTTCCTTATGCATATCGTTGAGCCGCAAACTGGCATGATATGCCCAATCGTAACCGACAAAACAACGAGCCCGTGGTTCAATATTAGTTCGTTTAACCCAATTAACAAAGGTATCGGGCTCGAATACCAAGGGGTCCAAATTTGGGTTTGGATATGACTGGCTGATTATGACTAATAAGCCAAAAATGTCCAAGCCATTCTTCCTTCTCCTGGTCGCTTCCACCGTAACACTATATGCTACTCGCCTTCATGCGTCCGACAGCGAGGGAACAACGGATAATACATGCTACTTAAGCAAATCGGTGAGCTCGACAATATCATCAGTGGCTCAATGTAAGGTGGGCTACAATTCGGATGGCTAATAAGCCAGATTCGGCCATTCCTGTCTCTATTGTCTTTGTCACTACCACCTAAATACCATATGCTCACGTCACTATGCGTCCACCTACGAGGGCGCAAGTGGGTGGTCCAGGGAACAACGGAACTTAAATGAACCTTAAGTAGATCGGCGAGCAACACAATATCATCATATTCCCAATCGTAATTGACATAACAACGAGGCCATGGCTCAATGGTAGAGCGTTTGACTCAATTTCCAAAGGGCATTGGGCTCGAATCCCATGTGGTCTACACTACGAATTGGGTATGAGAGGCTGATGAAGGCTTATAATCCATAAATGGTCATTCCAGTCTCCCATGTCTTTGTGGGTTCCACCTTATCAACATATGCTATACGTTGTTATGCGAACGCATGTGAGGACTCTGATGTGAGCTCTAGGGCAAAACAAAACACACATACTCTTTAATCAGATCAGTGATCCGCACATTATCAACATATGGCCGATCGCAACCGACAAAACAACGGGCCTGTTGCGCAATGGTAGAGCGTTTGTATCAATTACCAAAATTCGCGGGTACGACTCTTAGGTTTTTCACACTTATGATTCTGAATGACTGGCTGATGATGGATAATAAAACAGAAATGATCATGTCCTTTGTCTCCCTTGTCTTTTTTGGTTCTACTTTATATAAAATGCCTTTAGGATTTTTCTCAAACACCGCCAGTAACCGTAAGGCAGCTATGGATATAGGCAGAATAACATGACCGTCGAAGACAAGGGAGACTGGAATGGCCATTTCTGGCTTATTAGTCGTCATCAGCCGGCAATCCCCAATACAAGGCATTGTGGTGCCAGAGGCTCGAACTCACGACCTTGTTGGTCAGAAGTCAAACGCTCTACCCACTGTGCCACGAGCTCGTTGTCTTGCCTGTTTCGTCGGGAATATTAACAATGGTAGTTGGGCGCAAACCGATCGGTTACAGGACGCACTCGTCCCGTTGTGCCTTGGGGCTAAACTCTCAAGCCCCGCCAGCAGCCGTAAGGCAGCTAAGGATATAGGCAAAATAACATCACTGACAAAGACAAGGGAGACTGGAATGGCCATTTCAGGCATATTAGCGGTCATTAGCAAGCCATACTCAACCTTATGCGCTGCGGTACCCGAGGCTCGATCTAGCGACCTTGTTGGGCAGATGTTCAATGCTCTACCCACTGCGACAGGAGCTCGTCATATTGCCGGTTTCGATCGGGAATATTAACCATGGTAGATGGGCGCTCACCGATCGGTTACAGGACTGACTTGTCTCCATATGCCTTGGGGCTAACTCTCAATCCCCGCCAGCAGCCGTAAGGCAGCTAAGAATATAGGCAGAATAACATGACCGGCAAAGACAAGGGAGACTGGAATGGCAATTTCTGGCTTATTAGCCGTCATCAGCCGGCCATCCCCAACACGGGGCTCAGTGGTACCCGAGGCTCGAACTCACAACCTTGTTGGGCAGAAGTCTAACGCTCTACCCACTGCACCACCAGCTCGTTTTTATGCCGATTTCAATCGGGAATATTAGCAATGGTAGTCGGGCGCTCATTGATCGGTTAAAGGACTCACTCGTCCAATAATGCCTTGGGGCAAACTCTCAAGCCCCAACAGCAGCCATAAGGCAGCTAAGGATATAGGCAGAATAACATGACCGTCAAAGACAACGGAGACTGGAATGGCCACTTATGGCTTATTAGCCGCCATCAGCCGGCCATACTCAATACGAGGCGTTGTGGTGCCCGAGGCTCGAACTCACGACCTTGTTGGGCTGAAGTCCAACGCTCTACCCACTGCGCCACGAGCCCGTTGTCTCGCCGGTTTCGATCGGGAATTTTAACAATATAAGTTGAAAGATCACTGATCGGTTACAGAACTCATTCGTTCAGTTGTGCCTTGGGCTAACTCTCAAGCCCCGCCAGCAGCCGTAAGGCAGCTAAGGATATAGGCAGAATAACATGACCGAGAAAGACAAGGGAGACTAGAATGGCACTTTCTGGCTTATTAGCCGTCATCAGCCAGCCAAACCCATGCTTATGCGCATCGGCGCCCGAGGTTCGAACTTGCGACCTTGTTTGGCAGAAATTTTGAACTTTATTTACTGCGCCACGAGCTCGTTGTCTTGCCGGGTTCAATCGGGAATAATAACAATGGTAGTTGGGCATTCACCGATTGGGTACAGGACTTACTCCTTCCGATATGCAATGGGGCTAACTCTCAAGCCCTGACAACATCCGTAAGGCAGCTAAGGAATAAGGCAGAATAACATGACTGACAAAGACAAGGTAGACTGAAATGGCCATTTCTGGCTTATTAGCCGTCATCAGCCAGCCATACCCAACCTCATGGGCTGCGGCGCCGGAGGCTCGAACTCGCGACTTGTTGGGCGAAAGTCTAACGCTCTACCAACTGCACCACGAGCCCGTTGTCTCGCCGGTTTCGATTGGGAATTTTAACAATATAATTTGAAAGCTCACTGATCGGTTACAGAACTCATTCGTCCAGTTGTGCCTTGGGCTAACTCTCAAGCCCCACCAGCAGCCGTCAGGCAGCAAAGGATATAGGCAGAATAACATGACCGAGAAAGACAAGGGAGACTGAAATGGCAATTTCTTGCTTATTAGCCGTCATCAGCCAGCCATACCCAAGCATAATCGCTGCGCCGCCAGAGGCTAGAACTCGTAACCTTGTTGGGTTGAAGTTCAGCGCTTTACCAAATGCGCCACGAGCTGGTCGTCTTTCCGGTTTTTATCAGGAATATAAGCTATGGTAAGAAGGCGCTCACAGATCGGTTAGAGGACTCACTTGTCCCGATATGCCTTGGGGCAAACTCTCAAGCCCTGTCAGCAGCCGTAAGGCAGCTAAGGATATAGGCAGAATAACATGACCAACAAAGACAAGGGAGAAAAGAATGGCCATTTCTGGCTTATTGGCCGTCATCAGCTGGCTATCCCCAACATGAGGCTCTGTGGTGCCCGAGGCTCGAACTCACGACCTTGTTGGGCAGAAGTCCAACGCTCTACCCACTGCACCACCAGCTCATTTTAATGCCGATTTTAATCGGGAATATTAGCAATAGTAGTAAGGCGCTCATTGATCGGTTAAAGGACTCACTCATCCCGTAATGCCTTGGGGCTAACTCTCAAGCCCCGCCAGCAGCCGTAAGGCAGCTTAGGATATAGGCAGAATAACATGACCAACAAAGACAAGGGAGACTGAAATGGACATTTCTGGCTTATTAGCCGTCATGAGCCAGCCATACCCAAGCTTATGCGGTGCGGCGGCCGAGGCTCGAACTTGCGACCTTATTGTGCAGACGTTCAGCGCTTTTTCCACTGCGCCACGAGCTCGTTGTCTTGCCGGTTTCGATCGGGAATCTTAACAATGGTAGTTGGACGCTCACCGATCGGTTAAAGGACTCACTCGTCCAGTAATGCCTTGGGGCTAACTCTCAAGCCCCAACAGCAGCCGTAAGGCAGCTAAGGATATAGGCAGAATAACATGACCGACAAAGACAAGGGAGACTAGAATGGCCATTTCTAGCTTTTAAGTAGTCATCAGCAAACCATTACCAACTTCATGCGCTGCGGCGCCCGAGGCTCGAACTCGTGACCTTGTTGGGCTGAAGTTCAACGCACTACCCTTTGCGCAACGAGCTCGTCGTTTGGCTGGTTACGATCGGGAATATTAACAATGGTTGATGGGCGCTTACCGATCGGTTACAGGACTTACTTGTTCCGATATGCCATGGGTCTATCTCTCAATCCCCGCCAGCGGCCGTAAGGCACCTAAGGATACAGGCAGAATAAAATGACCGCCTGAGACAAGGGAGACTGGAATGGCTATTTCTGGCTTATTAGCCGTCATCAGCAAGCCATACCCAACACCAGGCACTGCGGCGCCCGAGGCCCGAACTCGCGACCTTGTTGGGCTGAGGTTCAGCGCTTTACCCACTGCACCACGAGCTCGTTGCCTTGCCGATTTCGATCAAGAATATTAACAATAGTAGATGGGTGCTCACCGATCGGTTACAGAACTCATATGTCCCGATATGCCTTGGAGCTAACACTCAAGCCCCACCAGCAGCCCTTAGGCAGCTAAGGATATAGGCAGAATAACATGACCAACAAAGACAAGGGATATTGGAATTGCATTTCTAGCTTTTTAGTAGTCATCAGCAAGCCCTCACCAACATCATGCGCTTCGGCACTCGAGGCTCGATCTCGTGACCTTGTTGGGTAGAAGTCCAATACATTACCCATTGCGCAATGAGCTCGTTCTCTTGCCGGTTTCGATCGGGAAAATTAGCTATGATAAGTAGGCGCTCAGCGATCGGTTACAGGACTCACTCGTCCCGATATGCCATGGGGCTAACTCTCAAGCCCAGCCAGCAGCCGTAAGGCAGCTAAGGATATAGGCAGAATAACATGACCGACGATTACAAGGGATACTGGAATAGCCATTTAAGACTTTTAAGTAGTCATCAGCAAGCCATTACCAACCTAATGCGCTGCAACACCCGAGGCTCGATCTATCGACCTTGTTGAACAGAAGTTCAATGCTTTACCCACTGCGCCAAGAGCTCGCTGTCTTGCCGGTTTTTGAGATCGGGAATATTTGCTATGATAAGTAGGCGCTCGCCGATCGGTTACAGGACTAACTCGTCCCGATATGCCATGGGGCTAACTCTTAAGCCCCACCAGAAGCCGTAAGGTAGCTTAGGATATAGACAGAATAACATGACTGGCAAAGACAAAAAAGACTAGAATGGCCATTTCTGGCTTATTGGCCGTCATCAGCAAACCATACCCAACCTCATGCCCTGCGGCGCCCGAGCCTCGATCTCATGACCTTGTTGGGCAGAAGTCCAATGCACTACCCACCGCACCACGATCTCGTTGTCTTGCCGGTTTCGATCGCGAATATTAACAAGAGTAGTTGGGCGCTCACCGATCGGTTCCAGGTCTCACTTGTCCCGATATGCCATGGGGTTAAATCTCAAGCTCCGCCAGCAGCCTTAAGGCAGCTTAGGATATAGACAGAATAACATGACTGGCAAAGACAAGAAAGACTAGAATGGCCATTTCCGGCTTATTGGCCGTCATCAGCAAGCCAAACCCAACCTCATGCCCTGCGGCGCCCGAGCCTCGATCTCACGACCTTGTTGGGCAGAAGTCCAATTCACTACCCACTGCACAACGATCTCGTTGTCTTGCCGGTTTCGATCGGGAATATTAACAAGGGCAGATGGGCGCTCACCGATCGGTTCCAGGACTCACTTGTCCCGATATGCCATGGGGTAAAGTCTCAAGCTCGGCCAGCAGCCGTAAGGCAGCTAAGGATACAGGCAGAATAACATGACCGACAAAGACAAGGGATACTGGAATGGCCATTTCTAGCTTTTAAGTAGTCATAAGCAAGCCAGTACCAACCTCATGCGCTGCGGCACCCGAGACTCGATCTCGCGACCTTGTTGGGCAGAGGTCCAATAGTTTACCCACTGCGCCACCATCTCGTTGTCTTGCTGGTTTCGATCGGGAATATAAGCTATGATAAGTTGGCGTTCACTGATCGGTTACAGGACTCACTCGTCCCGATATGCCATGGGGCAAACTCTCAAGCCCACCAGCAGCCGTAAGGCAGCTAAGGATACAGGCAGAATAACATGACCTCCAATGACAAGGGAGACTGGAATAGCCATTTCTGTCTTATTAGTTGTCATCAGCCAGCACACACAAGCTTATGAGCTGCGGCACAAGAGGCTCGAAATCGCGACCTTGTTGGGCAGAAGTCCAATGCTCTACCCACTGCGCCACGATCTCGTTGTCTTGCCGGTTTCGATCGGGAATATTAACAAGGGTAGTTGGGCGCTCACTGATCGGTTCCAGGACTCACTTGTCCCGATATGCCATGGGGTGAGGTCTCAAGCTCCGCCAGCAGCCGTAAGGCAGCTATGGATACTGGCAGAATAACATGACCGAAAAAGTCAAGGGAGACTGGAATGGTTATTCTGGCTTATTAGCCGTCATCAGCAAGCCATTAACAACCTCAGGCGCTGCGGCAAGTGAGGCTCGATCTCGTGACCTTTGTTGGGCAGAAGTCCAATGCTTTACCCCACTGCGCACACGAGCTCGTTGTCTTGCCGGTTTCGATCGGGAATATAAGCTGTGATAAGTTGGCGTTCACCGATCGGTTACAGGACTCACTCGTCCCGATATGCCTATGGGGCTAACTCTCAAGCCCGCCAGCAGCCGTAAGGCAGCTAAGGATACAGGCAGAATAACATGACCTCCAATGACAAGGGAGACTGGAATAGCCATTTCTGTCTTATTAGTTGTCATCAGCCAGCATACACAAGCTTATGCGCTGTGGCACAAGAGGCTCGAAATCGCGACCTTGTTGGCCAGAAGTCCAATGCTCTACCCACTGCGCCACGATCTCGTTGTCTTGCCGGTTTCGATCGGGAATATTAACAAGGGTAGTTGGGCGCTCACTGATCGGTTCCAGGACTCACTTGTCCCGATATGCCATGGGGTGAGTCCTCAAGCTCCGCCAGCAGCCGTAAGGCAGCTATGGATACTGGCAGAATAACATGACCGAAAAAGTCAAAGGGAGACTGGAATGGTTATTCTGGCTCATTAGCCGTCATCAGCAAGCCATTAACAACCTCATTGCTGCGGCAAGTGAGGCTCGATCTTGTGATTTTGTGCGCAGAAGTCCAATGCTTTACCCCACTGCGCAACGAGCTCGTCGTCTTGCCGGTTTCAAATCGGGAATATTAACAATAGTAGATGGGCGGTCACCGATCGGTTACAGTATTCCATTGTCCCGATATGCCTTGAGGCTAACTCTCAAGCCCCGCCAGCAGCCGTATATCATCTAAGACTATAAGCAGAATAAATTGACCGACAAAGACAAGGGAGACTGGAATGGCCATTTCTGGCATATTAGCCGTCATAAGCCAGCCATACCGAAGATTATGCGCTGCGGCGCCCGAAGCCTGAACTCGCGACCTTGTTGGGCTGAGGTTCAGCGCTTTACCCATTGCGCCATGAGCTCGTTTCTTGCCGGTTTCGATCGGGAGTATAAACAATGGTAGATGGGCGCTCACCGATCGTTTACAGAACTGACTTGTCCCGATATGCCTAGGGGCTAACTCTCAAGTCCTGCCAGCCGCCGTAAGGCAGCTAAGGATATAGACAGAATACCATGACCGACAAAGACAAGGGATACTTGAATGGCCATTTCAAGCTTTTTAGTAGTCATCAGCAAACCATTACAACCTTATATGATGCGGCGCCCGAGCCTCGATCTCGCGACCTTGTTGGGCAGAAGTACAATGCTTTTCCCAATGCGCAACGAGCTCGTTGTCTTGCCGATTTCGATCGGGAATATTTGCTATGATATGTAGGCACTCACCGATCGGTTACAGGACTCACTCGTCCCGATATGCCTTGAGGCTAACTCTCCATCCCCGCCAGCAGCCGTAAGGCAGCTTAGGATTTAGGCAGACTAACATGACCGGCAAAGACAAGGGAGACTGGAATAGCCATTTTCGGCTTATTAGCCGTCATCAGCTAGCAATACACAAGCTTTTGCGCTGCGGCACCCGAGGCTCGAAATCGCGACCTTGTTAGGCAGAAGACCAATTCTCTACCCACTGCGCCACGATCTCGTTGTCTTGCCGGTTTCGATCGGGAATATTAACAATGGTAGATGGGCGCTCACCGATAGTTTATATTACTCACTTGTTCCGACATTCCATGGGGATAACTCTCAAGCCCCGCCAGCAGCCGTAAGGCAGCTATGGATACAAGCAGAATTACATTACCGAAAAAGACAACGGAGACTGGAATGGCCAATTTTGGCTTATTAGCCGTCATCAGCCAGCCATACCCAACACCAGGCAATTCGGCGCCCGATGCCCGAACTCGCCACCTTGTTGGGCACAAGTCAATCTCACTACCCACCGCACCACGAGCTCGTTGTCTTGCCGGTTTCGATCGGGAATATTAACAATGGTAGATGGGCGCTCACCGATCGGTTACAGGACTCACTCGTCCCGATATGCCTTGGGGCTAACTCTCAAGCCCCGCCAGCAGTTGTAAGGCAGCTAAGGATATAGGCAGAATATCATGACCGGCAAAGACAAGGGATACTGGAATGGCCATTTCTACCTTTTTAGTAGTCATCAGCAAGCCATTACCAACCTCATGCGCTGCGGCAACCGAGGCTCGAGCTCGCGACCTTGTTGGGCAGAAGTCCAATGCTTTACCCACTGCGACACGAGCTCGTTGTCTTGCCGGTTTTGATCAGGAATATTAGCAATTGTAAGTAGCACTCACAGATCGGTTCCAGGACTCATTCGTCCCGAAATGCCACGGGGCTATCCCTCAAGCCCCGCCAGCAGCCGTAAGGCAGCTAAGGATACAGGCAGAATAACAGGACCGTCAAAGACAACGGAGACTGGAATGGCCATTTATGGCTTATTAGCCGTTATCAGCCAGCAATACCCAACACCAGGCTATTTGGCGCCCGAGGCCCGAACTCGCGACCTTGTTGGGCAGAAGTCCAGCTTTACCCACTGCGCCACGGGCTCGTTGTCTTGCGTGTTTCAATCAGGAATATTAGCTATTTTAGTGAGCGCTCACCCGATCGGTTCCAGGACAAATTCATCCCGATATGCCTTGGGGCTAACTCTCAAGCCCCGCCAGCAGCCGTGAGGCAGCTAAGGATATAGGCAGAATATCATGACCAGCAAAGACAAGGGAGATTGGAATAGCAATTTCTGTTTTATTAGCCGTTATCAGCCAGCAATACCCAACACCAGGCTATTTGGCGCCCGAGGCCCGAACTCGCGACCTTTGTTGGGCAGAAGTCCAGCTTTACCCACTGCGCCACGAGCTCGTTGACTTGCCGGTTTCAATCGGGAATATTAGCTATTTTAAGTAGCGCTCCCCAATCAGTTCCAGGACAAATTCGTCCCGATATGCCTTGGGGCTAACTCTCAAGCCCCGCCAGCAGTTGTGAGGCAGATAAGGATATAGGCAGAATATCATGACCAGCAACGACAAGGGAGATTGGAATAGCAATTTCTGTTTTATTAGCCGTTATCAGCCAGCAATACCCAACACCAGGCTATTTGGCGCCCGAGGCCCGAACTCGCGACCTTGTTGGGCAGAAGTCCAGCTTTACCCACTGCGCCACGAGCTCGTTGTCTTGCCGGTTTCAATCGGGAATATTAGCTATTTTAAGTAGCGCTCCCCGATCAGTTCCAGGACAAATTCGTCCCGATATGCCTTGGGGCTAACTCTCAAGCCCCGCCAGCAGTTGTAAGGCAGCTAAGGATATAGGCAGAATATCATGACCGGCAAAGACAAGGGATACTGGAATGGCCATTTCTACCTTTTTAGTAGTCATCAGTAAGCCATTTCCCAACCTCATGCGCTGCGGCAACCGAGGCCCGAACTCGCGACTTTGGTGGGCAGAAGTCCAATGCTTTACCCACTGCGCCACGAGCTCGTTGTCTTGCCGGTTTCAATCAGGAATATTAGCTATTGTAAGTAGCGCTCACCGATCGGTTCCAGGACTCATTCGTCCCGATATGCCTTGGGGCTAACTCTCAAGCCCCGCCAGCAGCCAGTAAGGCAGATAAGAATACAGGCAGAATATCATGACCAGCAACGACAACGGAGACTGGAATGGCAATTTCTGGTTTTATTAGCCGTTATCAGCCAGCAATACCCAACACCAGGCTATTTGGCGCCCGAGGCCCGAACTCGCGACCTTGTTGGGCAGAAGTCCAGCTTTACCCACTGCGCCACGAGCTCGTTGTCTTGCCGGTTTCAATCGGGAATATTAGCTATTTTAAGTAGCGCTCCCCGATCAGTTCCAGGACAAATTCGTCCCGATATGCCTTGGGGTTAACTCTCAAGCCCCGCCAGCAGTTGTGAGGCAGCTAAGGATATAGGCAGAATATCATGACCAGCAAAGACAAGGGAGATTGGAATAGCCATTTCTGCTTTATTAGCCGTTATCAGCCAGCAATACCCAACACCAGGCTATTTGGCGCCCGAGGCCCGAACTCGCGACCTTGTTGGGCAGAAGTCCAGCCTTACCCACTGCGCCACGAGCTCGTTGTCTTGCCGGTTTCAATCGGGAATATTAGCTATTTTAAGTAGCGCTCCCCGATCAGTTCCAGGACAAATTCATCCCGATATGCCTTGGGGCTTACTCTCAAGCCCCGCCAGCAGTTGTGAGGCAGATAAGGATATAGGCAGAATATCATGACCGGCAAAGACAAAGGGATACTGGAATAGCAATTTCTACCTTTTTTTAGTAGTCATCAGTAAGCCATTACCAACCTCATGCGCTGCGGCAACCGAGGCTCGAGCTCGCGACCTTGTTGGGCAGAAGTCCAATGCTTTACCCCCTGCGCCACGAGCTCGTTGTCTTGCCGGTTTCAATCGGGAATATTAGCTATTGTAAGTAGCGCTCACCGATCGGTTCCAGGACTCATTCGTCCCGATATGCCTTGGGGCTAACTCTCAAGCCCCGCCAGCAGCCGTAAGGCAGCTAAGGATATAGGCAGAATATCATGACCAGCAAAGACAAGGGAGATTGGAATAGCCATTTCTGGTTTATTAGCCGTTATCAGCCAGCAATACCCAACACCAGGCTATTTGGCGCCCGAGGCCCGAACTCGCGACCTTGTTGGGCACAAGTCTATCTCACTACCCACCGCGCCACGAGCTCGTTGTCTTGCCGGTTTCA